>JAGDYQ010000251.1:298317-394937 GCA_021962125.1 Bulinus truncatus | reverse complement strand
GAGCCGTTATTAAGTATGTCAGGCCCTAGGCAAAAGTACATGTAGGTGACCCAGGAAAAGGACAATGTAGGTGGTCCTAAACAAAGCAATAATTAGGGACACTAGACAAAGTAATATTTAAGGACACTATGCTGGCCCGTAGCGTGTGTGTGGGGGGCGGGCCCCCCTGCGTTTTGTCTGCCCCCCCCTGCTTTTTTGTTCTACTTAGTAAAATGTATTACCTGCCCACCCTGCAATTGCCTGGCCCCTGCTGTAGAATTTTCACGATACGGGGCTGACACTATGAGACGATGTAATATTTAGGGACACTAGGCAAATAATATGTATGGACACCAGGCAAAGTAATATTTAAGGACACTAGACAATGTAATATTTAGGGACACTAGGCAAAATAATAATTAGAAACACAATGCAAAGTAATATTTAGGGAAACTAGACAAAGATACAATTCATGGATGTATGCGAAAATCTCGTTCTAACTGTTAAGTCATGTCATGTTAGATATGCATGGGCTCCGTAAACAGTGGAAATGGGGAGTCTGCCTATTCGTAAATAACGGTTCTGGAATACGGATTAGAATTTCAGCGACACGCCATCTTTGAAAAAACATATTCTTTTATTTCATTGGCAGATGTCGTACCAAGGTTAATGTGAATATATTTAAATATGGGTCACACCATTCTGTCTCAGTACTGATAAAAGATTCAATACAGGAAAAAAAATGCTTTTTTATGTTTTAAATTTTTAAATACCAGTTATTCCCAGTTTGTGCCTACTGAATTTCTAGCATTGTGACCAACTCTATCAAACATTATAACCTACTTGCATCATATCTTTGTAAATCTTTCATAATGGCTAAAAATAGGTATGACTTTTTCTTTTTTTTTTTTAATTTATCTCAGAGCGTCAGTAAAACGTAAGTTTCCTTACTACAGATTAAAATAAGTTTTTTTTTCCGCACAGACTAGATCACTTGTTTTTGGGTTTCTTTTAACATACCCCATCATAATGTTAATTTCTGAAAATGTTCACGCCGCATGGCAGACTTCACTTGACTGACTTAACTTGCAGACAGGGATATGCTGACTCATAAAGGCCCATGACGAGCAGTGGTGTAAAAAAAAAGGGTCAGATACTCCTCTATTGAAGACGATAGTTGTAAGTTAATAATCTGAACGTGCGACTCAAATATTTTAGACGTTCTAGATTTTTTTTTGTGTAAAGAGTACAAAGCTCTCCGGAGTAAACTGTTTGTTAAATATCTGGAGACATCAGAGGTCCACAAATTAACCATAGATGCCACAAGCCGATTAGCTTAGGAGAGTGTATTGAGAGATACATTACTACGAAAACTTTGCCTAAGCCTCGGTATGAACAGTTCTGGTACAACTGCAGCACAAGGCCCAGGGAGCAGCGGGGCCTCTGGTTACGTGGTGGAACTAAACGACTGTGAGCAATCTGTTCAACCGCCTTCATTTCCCCAACTAAAGTCAGGTACTTGTTAGAAGCTGCATGGACCGGGGGGGGGGTATCCTGATGACACACTATGCTAGCATATATTCTAGTGAAAAAAAAAAAAGCAAACAAATAATTTTAAATATTTTGCTGTTATTTGTTTCTTTCTTTTTTGTTGTTGGTTTTTTTAATAACTATTATTGTTATGTGTGGGTAAGGGGTGGAGATAGGTGGGTCAAGGTCAAGGTGGTTGGATAGAGGTGAAATGCTGGTTGAGATATTCGTGTATGCAGCACAAGGGGAAAAAGTGTGACCAGTTGTGCAGTGGGTATGGATGAAAAAGGGTGAGGGAAATGGAGAGAGAGAGGTCAGAGAGTGTAACAAAGCAGCAATGAGATCAAGAGAGGTCAGAGAGTGTAACAAAGCAGCAGTGAGATCTAGAGAGGTCAGAGAGTGTAACAAAGCAGCAGTGAGATCGATAGAGTTCAGAGAGTGTAACAAAGCACCAATGAGATCAAGAGAGTTTAGAGAGTGTAACAAAGCAGCAATGAGATCAAGAGAGGTCAGAGAGTGTAACAAAGCACCAATGAGATCAACAGAGTTTAGAGAGTGTAACAAAGCACCAATGAGATCAAGAGAGGTCAGAGAGTGTAACAAAGCACCAATGAGATCAAAAGAGTTCAGAGAGTGTAACAAAGCAGCAGTGAGATCAAGAGAGTTCAGTTAGTGCGAGGACAGTTAATGAGAGTGATCATTGGAAGTGTTAGACAACGTGAATATGAGCTAACGATGTTAGAAGTCCAAGAGGTTAAGTTAGCAGTTATATGGAGATCTGCGTATTTGGTTTATATCATTGATTATTCAAGTTGTTAATGTATATCTTATTTGTATATCTGCATATTTAATAGTTATATAAATAAATGAACCACGGCTACCGAAGTTTCTTGTGATTCATGAGTGCACGTGAAAGTGTGTATCCATTGTACTAGTCCTGTTTTATACACATTAAGTTTGATTAAAAGGGACCACATAAAATAAACGATGCATTGAATATTATTTTTAGCATAGAAGCCGAAATAGGCATACAGTGACGACGATGCCAAATACGTCCATTTGAATTGAAAAGTCAGTGGGAAAATGATTGATCTGCTTTAATTTGTAGGCCTGTTAAGAAGCCATAATCTACTTTACGTTGAAACATTTTTTTTTTAATTATATAAAGCTTGTATTAAATTTATTAAGAGTCTAAGAATTAAATTACGAGTTAAGTACGGGCAATTTTTTTTTTATTTTATTGTATTCATATACAGTGGATTCCGCTTAATTGGGACACCGCTTAGTTGGGACAGCGCAGCCGCTTATTTGGGACAAATCTCAAAGAAACCAAACCAAGAAGCCAATAGTAAATTTGTATGTTTAATCGGGACAGCCGCTTAACTGGGACAAAAAGCCTCGGTCCCGATGTGTCCCAATTAAGCGGAATCGACTGTATTATTATTTATTTTTTGTTTCTTTGTAAACATGTATACAGTTTTTTTTTTAAATGATTGGTAGGCTACATCGTTCGCAAAGATTAAAAAATCAGACTCATTCGCTATAAACCAATCGATCAACCCAAATTACTTCTTGAAGCTTAAGTGATTACCTTTTTTTCGGAGTCAAAGTCTAATTTTAAGATAAAGATTCTTTGGAAATTTACTGACTGAAAAAAAAACAACTTTTATCAGAAGAATATTTTCTTTCTATCAAGCGAAGTGTGATCAAAAGATCAGTGTCATTAAGTTTTCTATGAATCAGTTGAAATGTATTATTAAGATACTAGTAGAAAATCCTGCTGAAGCTGACTGAACGAAATCCAGACAGAAGGGATAACAAAGAAATATACGAAATACTGCAATAGAAAAGAACATGTGGCCTTTATTGCCATGAACAGAATACGATATGAACAAAATTTACAAAGACATATTATAAAAAAAATCCTTGTTGTATTTAGAATGACGGATGCGAAAATTTCCAGTTTTGGAATTCCCCGAAGAGTTAATTAATACAGTGATTAGTCGTCTCCTTCTCCTTATAATGTAATTGATGCGAACAATTTTGGAATTCCCCGAGCAAGGGCAGTTTTCATATCGTGCGGTGTATGCGTTGTATTTAAGGATGTTCATGGCAGTAAAAGCCAAATATTATTTTCTATTACAGTATTACAACGCACACCTGAGGGAATACCCGCATAGGTTAGACTATTATGAAAGGGCCGACTGCCTTGCTAATTCGATACACGCACAAAAGCAGTCTATACACGCCCAAGCGAAGCCCGTGAGTGCAAGAAAGAGCTATCTTGAGGCAGCGTGTGCCAAGATCTGTCTCTTTGGACAATCGAAGTGGTTCTCGAGCTGGGACAAGAGGTGAACGGAAGAAATGTCCGCAGTCAAATGGAGCGGCCGTCCAAAACTGACCCGTGGTGGCAGCTTAGGAGAGTCGAGCAGGTGCTAATTGCTCAGTTTCGTACTGGGTACTGTCCTATTGGCGCGTACTTTGGGAGGTTGAGGCCCAATGTCGACACCCTTTGCAGGCACTGCAGGGAGATGGAGGAAACCGTGGATCATGTGCTTTTCGAGTGCCCCGGGCTGGCGGACCACAGGGTGGACCAGTCCGGAAGCTTGCTGGCCATTGGGCTTTATGGCAGTCTCCAGATGTTGAGAGACACAGCAAGTATGATCTCACGGGCTCTAAGAAACTAAGTCTCAGCCCGCAGTTACACTGAGAGAGTTCAGAGAGAGAGAGAGAGAGAGAGAGAGAGAGAGAGAGAGAGAGACGATTATGTATCTAAAGATAAGCATTCAATATACATTACCATATTTTATTTTCTGTGTTTAAGCTGAAAAACGTGTAAAGAAATTGTATTTAAATTGTTGTTACATTTTATTTATTAATTTTTCATTAATAGAAATTTTCAGAAAATCGTATCTATTAAAAAGAAATTTTACAACACACAAACATAAGTGAAATATAATAACTTTGTTGAGATTTACATATTTAAATTGTTAGATGGTTTCCTTGAAACGAATTTAATATAAATTAAACACAAAAACATAAGCAAAATTGTTAACAAAAATTGTTTTTACATTTATGTCATTTTCCTTAAAGTGTGAATTTGGCTTTTCTACATAAAAAGTTGTTAGAAATAAGAAAGATAACACAATTTTATTTTTAAAAAAAACATACTGTGCAAAAATGTTTGCAGATTTTTTGTAACAAAAGCAAATTGTTAAGTTTCTGGTGGAAAAAATAAAGAAGGGACTCCTGGTAGGGATGCTCGACTGAAGATTAATTACTCTTCTTCTGTAATTCTGGCCTTTTCCTCAAACATGTTTAATGCAAACGTAAAGATGAAACACAGCTCAATGGATGCCCACTGAATTGCTCGTTGCGATCATCTATACGTTTACTGAGGTTCTGTATCATCTCCAAATTACCAAGCTACAAAAAAATGTTAACGTTCCATAACATTTTTTGGTGTCATAATAGTGAGAAGCATTATCAGTAAACATTGCATACAATTACTATAACAATTGTTGTAACATTGTAACCAACAAATTCACACACAAAATTACAACTCTTCTCGAAGGAGATTTAAAAAAAAATACTTATAAAAATAATTGCTTGATTTAGTTATATATAAGCAAGATATGCAGGCCCGTAGCCAGAGGGGGGCTAGGGGGGGGGGCTGAGCGCCCCCCCCCCGTGCATGACCTGATCCCCCCGTGCATGATTTGAGCTTTTTGACAAAATGTTAATAGTAACGGCTATAAAACATCAATCATTTTGTTCAATAAATCAATAATAATAAAAACTTAAAAGTGTATATTTTGGCAATCATTCAGGCTATTTTATTTATATATATAGCTTTTCTAATTTTTGGGCATAAAAGATTGAATCTTATTGAAGTTCACTTCTGGGTATTTTGGGCAGCATTGGCATTTGGGGCTTCAACAGCCGTGTGTGAGAACAGTTTCTCAACCATCACACGAATGCTCACCCCATATCGCAGATCAATGTTACAAAAGCGTCTAAGCAATCTTTTCCTGCTTGCATTTGAAAAAAATTTAACAGACAATCTGAATGCTGAAGCATTTTTAGGTAAATTCAGTGCTAAACCACGACGTTTGCAAATTTGAAACGTATTATAATATAAGTTCGCAACCAGTGCCGACGAGTGTGGCGGGGGGGGGGCAATGTCCAGGGGCCTGGCGAGTTTTAGGGACCCGGACTGAGCTGGCCAATCAACTTTTTAAAATATTAATATCAGTACGGGGGCCCGTGTCACCCCTTCCCAGGGGCCCGAAATTTATGTTGATGGGCCTGTTCGCAACCTTATAATCTCTATACTTATAAGACGCATTTTTTGTCTGTCTGTCTGTCTGTTCCCTTATAACTCAAGATCCAGACAACCAAATAACGTGAAATTTGGTACACGTACACATAATTACATGGGGAAGGTTATAGGACAGGTTTCGTTTCATCTCGATGGGTAGTTTAATTGAAATTAATTATTTTTATTTTAGTATTTTACTATATTAAAGTAATCTCGACGGCGCCATAAATAAAACTCCTCTGTGACGTCATTTCCCGATGATACATTATACATTTTTAAGTTTTCCTACTAATAAAGTCGAAAAGATCTTGCGCACTGGTGCTGTATCGTGCCTCTATGCTACAAAGAATTGTTGATGTTTTTTTTATGCTCCCTGATTTGTACAGTTTGAGGAAGGTAAAGGAATGAAGAAGGATTTTAGAAGAAGTGTGAAGCCATAATAATAAGTATATATATATATATATATATATATATATATATATATATATATATAGAGAGAGAGAGAGAGAGAGAGGGGGGGAGGGAGGGAGAGAGAGATAAAGAGAGAGGGAGGGGGCAGGGGGAGAGAGAGGAAAGGAGGGAGGGAGGAAGGGGGAGAGAGGGAGGGGGATGGACAGGAAGGAGAGAAGGAGGGGAGAGGGAGATGGGAGAGGGAGGGAGAGAGGGAGAGAGAAAGGGAGGGTAGGAAAGAGAAAGGAAGGGAGGGAGAGAGGTTGGGAGAGAGGGAGAGAGATAAAGAGGGAGGGAGAGAGAGGGAATGAGGGAGGGAGGAAGGGGAGAGACGGGGAGGGGGAGAGAGAGGGGGAGCGGGGAGGGAGGGAGAAAGGAGCGAGGGAGAGAGGGGTTAGGGAGGGAGATAGGGGAGGGAAGGAGAGAGGGAGAGAGAGGATGGGAGAAATGGGAGGAAGAGATAAAGAGAGAGAGAGGGGGGGCAGGGAGGGAAATAGAGGGAAGGAGGAAGAGGGAGAGAGGGAGGGAGGGGGATGGACAGGGGGGAGAGAAGGAGGGGGAGAGGGAGAGAGAGGGAGGGAGAAAGGGGGGAGGGAAAGGGAGAGAGAGGGCAGGGAGGGAGGGAGAGAGAGAGGAAGGGAGAGAGGGAGAAAACAGAAGGTAAACAGAAAACCTTATTTTAAACCCGGGCAAAGCCGGGTACTTGCAACTAGTAGTTTTATATATTGATATCTTCAGAGGACAACTAGCAACTTAAATAAGTTAATAAAATAACATTGACTTCATTTTTATACATGTGTATAATAAAATAATAAAGTACAAACTCCGTGATTTTATTTAATTTGCAAATTTACTTTTTAGCAGAATTAATTTTATTTTAAATTGAATAATTGCGACTGTTGTTGTTGATAGATCTGTTCTTTGTTTTCAATATTTTATAAGAAATATCACACAAATAGCTAAGCTATATTCGTGCATCTTTGTCGTTCTTCCCGGGTTCTACGTTAAACAAACAGTATACTAATATAAATCAGGTATCTATTATGTAACAATTGTATAGCAAAACAAATGGTCAATATATTTATAACAAGAATCAGAAATTGCTCAGCCTCAATAAATTTTTATTATTAAAACTCTTTACTATTTAAAATATTTTTAACAAAACTGCAACATGCCATGCATTATTGAAACGTAGTTAAAATTATATATTTCTAATTAATAGCTAAACAATCGGTACTAAAATGCACCATTCCAGATATGGAACTGCAAAAAATTTCTTGGGGAGGGGACTCACTGAGATCCCCTCCCCAAACCCCTCCTCTCCGTTCGCAAGCTTTCGACCCTTCGCGCCTCCATTTTCGCCCCCCCCCCCGAACATTTCTTCTACCCCACCAGGGGCGTTATCGCAAGTTTAGGTAATATATCATTAAATTCGCAAAATATTTTTTTGTTCTAAGACCAATTTTCAACAATGAAAACAGTTTTGCCCCCCCCCCGCGGGTCAATGTTTTGCCCCCCCCCCCGTCAAAGTTGTCTAGATCCGCCCCTGTGCCCCAGGATCATTTCTTCGGCACCCCCCCCCCCGAAAAAAATTCTTCGCCCCCCCCCCCCCGAAAATGTTTTCGGACCCACCAATCCAATATTCCTGGCTACGGGCCTGAAGATATGTTATATGTTATGGTTTAAATGATCGAATTAACCTCACAAAGATTTAGTCAAGATCTGGCTCGTCCATTGGAATTAAATGTATTGCTAAATCTTCCAATGTTGAAAAATCAGGTATCTCGAAATCTTCCGAGGTTACCGATGTTACTTTATTCATCACTTTGATTAATTCTTTTCCACAGCGGTTCAGTGGCTGTGATACTTTGTGTGAAGAACAATTAAATTTCTTAAAATATGGTAAGTATCTTTCTGTTTGCTCTTCCAGAGATGCACATTCGATAGTCTTATTGCTGACATTCAAGCCTTCTTTGTGTCCACTGTGAACATAAGGAACTAGCATATATTCTTTATAACCCAAGATGAATACCGGTGCTCCACTGCTTCCCGGGCAAGTGGGAGTGTCATATTCAAGGCTTGTTTCTCTCAATTCTTCGCCTTTCCCTTTGAGCTTATTGATTTCTTTTCCGATACTGACTTGTTTAGAGAAGCCATGAGGATGAGACAAGATGAAGACTGGCCTAGGGGCGTATTCAATGTATCGATATTTTCTGTGAAGTTTGTTCCACAGTTTATTGTTATCATGAACATGTTTCTTGAGTTTTTGAATTATCTCTAAATTACATGTGATAAACTTCAATTCACAAAAATCAGTTTTAACGTTCGACCTAAGCATTTCTCCGTCGGGACCTAGGGTGACCTCAATGCTGTCTTGGGTGTCGTAAAACAACCTACAAGTCGTGTGTTTTGCTTCTTCATTGTCAAACGCAACGTGCGCAGCTGTAGCAACGATTATTTCTCCCCATCGCAAACTTGGTGTGGACGAACTTTTACATTTAGTACAAGTACAAACTTTATTTTTGCTCCAAATGTTGTTGTCCTCTGAGAAAATCGAAATTCTTTCCACTTTGCCGCTCCCATATCTCAAAATCCTCTTACCTTTTGTATCATTACCCGGATATGGTCTACTGCTGTCAGGCCAAACGTCTGGTCTGGCATGACTAATCATTCTTACACTAATGTGCACTATCAAATTGGAAACGCCGATTATTGCGTCATAAATATCCTTGTCCTGAAAGTTTCTAGGCAGACAATGCAAGTTGAATTTTGTAATCGGTATGAAACCTTTGTGGCCTGGATACTTCTTACAAACCATCTGTAAATGCAGATCGATCTCGCCCACTGTGTTGTCTGAAATGTATTTAATGATAGAAAGTAAATCTAAATTAATTTTTCACACTGTAAAGGTTGTACTTTTGTACATTTTTTTTTTGGATCACAGTTTTTAAATAACTGACTGGAGATCCGGGTTGTTATGTTCCGAAAACGAATAGTGATCTTTTACCTCGAGAAGAGAGGACGTAGTATTTATTATGCTGTGAGAAAATAAAGAATTTTTTTTTTATTTTGAAGACAATCTATTTCAATCCGGTGTAATCCGAGATATATAAATATAATATGTAAATGAACGTTGGAAATGATAAATAATGGATAATGCACATATTCTTTTACGTTTTTTTTTTTGTAAATAAATATTGAGTTGACTCGTGTTGTTTATGGAGAGTCAAAGAGTGTCAGGCCACGGCTACCATAACGCCTCCACAACCAAACATACCAGCAACAAGAAACCCCGACAATACAACAACAGCCCCGAAACACACTTTCTAATACGTTTGCTAAATTTTACCGCTTTAAGTAAATGGATTTTATTAAAAAAACAATAACCAATAAAGAATATTTGATACCGAAATAGTTTTAGCTAACATGCCTAGATTTCTGTGTGTGTGTGACGGGCCCCGGGGGGGGGGGCTTGTAACATATAATTAACCCTTGAACAAAGTAAGGTATAAAAGGCCTAATGGACCATCAAGAGTCACTTCTGGACATTCCCGGATTCTTGGATCCCATCTAGGATCCCCCCTCCCCAATGCATCTTAGCTTTGGCTCCAAAAAACGATCCCGCTAATAGGTAAAATTATCCCCCCCCCTCGACCCACCACCATAATTATTTGAGTCGTACCTGAACCTGAAGCCATCAACGCTCGGCTATTGGATGATGATGACACAAAGTCGTCTAATGAAGTACTTTGCAATTTTTCCGATGATGTGCACTTCAAGTTGTCAGAAAAAGTCGATTTAGTATCTGCTGGTGCTGTTACCTGAGTGTGGAAATGTCAAATATTTATATTTATTTCAATTTAATATTTTCTTCAATATTGATATTAACAATATCTCACCATAACTATCGTTCATCGTAAATAAAATAAAAGGATATTACCTTTAATTTTTTTTTGGTAAAATTCAGTTTTATACATACGTGAGCTCTTTCCTCTTGTGCCAAGCCCATTTTTAAAAATGTCATCATAATTGAAAAGCGACAAATTTGCAATAATTCTTTTTCCTGACTTGTGAGCTCATTCATTTGATATTGTGGACTAGTTTCTAACATTGTGATAGCGAAAGTGCTACAGCTTATGCCATAGTTTATCATTATGTGCATTTTATGGAGATGCTGATACTTTATGTGGTCGGTCCAAGAATTCAGCAGATAAATGGGGGCTCCTCCACTGCCTGGACATGTCGCTATTCTGTAGAGTAAAAGGCTGTGAAACCCAAATTCCTTTTTCACAGCAGTAGTACCTAAGCTGACACGTTTTGAACATCCATGTGGATGTGAGATGATAAATGTCAGACTTGTTTTCACTGTGTGGTATCGATTATAAACAATGTCGTATAGTTTCTTAAACAGATACAACATGTGACTCAATTTTTCCACGAGCATTAGGTCGCAAGTTGCACACGTCAGCCAACTTCTACAAAACTTTTCTTGGGTTCTTACATTCACCACTTCTAAATCAAGACATGGACTTTCCTCTGAGTCGTAAAATAACTTGCAACTCGTGTTTTTTTACGTCCATGCTGTTAGAAACCACATGCGATGTTGTCAACACGTAAATCTCACCCCAAGTTTCGCTTGGCGTCACAGAATGTTTGCACTTGTTGCAAGGGCATTTGGTGTATTGACTACCTACAGTCATTTCATGGGTAAATTGTTTAATCAAACAAATTTTACCGCTTCCGAAACATGAGAAAATTCTTCTACGCAACCTGACCGAACGTGACAACTTATACTTATGTACGTCAACTCTAACTGTTAGACAGCCAGCTGCTATAATACAATGTAGTAAATCTTGATCTTGATATTGTCTGGGCAAATGAGACAGACGCAGTTCTCTAAATGGAATCATGTAGCCATGGCCTGGATTTTTACGGCATCTTCGTAGCTGTTTAAGCAGGTCAAAATCTTTACATTTCGACTCTTGGATGTCAAATATGGCTGTGTTTACTAGAAAGATTAAAAAAAAGTAAAGTTTCTTTTATAAAGTCTATACAGAACATTAGGTTCAGATGAATTCGAGTTTACATGTTTCCGTAGCCACGGCTATTCTATAGGATTGTGCGGCTAGTGCAATACCCAGCCGCCTTAGCTTTCCCCAAACTAATGTCGTGTACCCATTTAATAAGCTGGGTGGACTTAGGGACGTCGATCAGACTCGATAATACGTTCATGACCAAATACGACGTCTAATCTATGGACAGCTGAGTAAGGGTCCAGGAGTTTAGTTTTATCTGTTTTCTTTATTTCGGGTTTTCGAAAGTCTCTAGGTTTTTCAATTTAAGTTACGATTTCTACGGCAGTGTTTGATCTGAAAACGGTAATTTTTCAAACGTCTATAGACGGACCCCGAAAAAAAAAATAATACGGCGTCCGTCTAGACGAAATCTAGCCACTGTGTTTTTCAAATTCGAATCCGATCGGATTTTTTTTTTAATCCGTCGGATTCGAATTTGCTCAAAAAACGTCGAAGTTCGAATGTTGTCGGATTCGAATTCGAACTTCGTCACATCCCTATACACAACTATGGTTCGACAAAATTGGCTCGATAATGACAAATTATTGGCAATACAGAAGTAAAATTATCATCGTATTCTTTTTTTTTTAAAGTCTATTTAAAAACCTATGTTTTTTTTTTGTTTTTTTTTTCTTTTTCTAAGTTATCTCAAATCTTATCCTTTTTCAACATAAGTTTAAACTACATACTGCTCTCAAGATATTTTATATTTCATTCTAAACTCATTATCCAGAAATTAGCAGTTACCAGATTGCACGTGTGTATGTGTCTCTATGTATGTGTATTTGTTCTTGTATATGAGTTTATCTGTGTATGCGTATGTATCAGGCCCGTAGCGTGCGGGGGGGGGTGCGGTTTGTCTGCCCCCCTGCTTATTTTTTCTTCTTAGTAAAATGTATTACCTGCCCCCCCCCCCCCCGCTATTGCCTGGCCCCTGCTGTAGAATGCCTGGTCCCTCCTGTAGAATTTTCACGCTACGGGGCTGGTATGTATATGACATTGTTATTCTCTGTGATTCTCAAAAATATGGATTACATGTTTTACCTTACTCATGCTTCCAACATTTTTTATATGAGAAAACAGTTTTCAGTTTAAAAAACAACAACATGATTATTCTTAATTACTAACTGTACCCTGCAAAATCTTTGCACAGAGTTAAATCCCCTTAGGCTTGATCGGTAGGCTAGGTTATTTTTTATTTCGGGCAGATCCGATTTTTTTTTCATTATTGTATTTTAAACTGGAATACTGTTGTATTAATTCTTTACTTTCGATTTAACGCAGAGCCCAAATCGCTTTTATATATATTATTGGGCTCATATTAAAAACATTATCAGTAATATCAGCCACGACATTTGAAAATGTACATTTTGAAAGTGAAATACCTTAATGTTTCCTTTTAATTCTCAAGTTTAAAACACATTAATTAATAATTGATATTGTAAAGGTATATATTTTCATATTAATAAAGAACATTTTCAAAAAAAAATATGAATAAATCTTACCACTCTGTCCTGCACCCATTGTTGCACTGTGGAATAAAAATGTGGTGATTAAATCTAGCTGTTCATTTTAGTGCACAATCGAGGCCGGTGTAAGATTACTGTGGGCCTAAGGCCTGTAACCCAATAGAGTATAATTTTGTGCAACAAATGGACAAAACAGATCACCTGTGAAATGCGTTATGTTCTTACATCAATACATCATGGACATATATATTATGTAATAAATCAAATCAAATGCACAGAATGACATCTAACAGTACACTTTTATCTTTCCAACTCATATTGGCGGCCGTTCGAATAACTTCCTTGCATTAGCCTGCGACTTGCAAATGTACTTTTCCCTAGGGCTTCCAAATCAACCTTTGTCCAGGGCCGCAAAATTACCTTTTTCAGGGATCCCAGAATGCATCTTTGCTTAAGAACCCTAAATGTACTTCACCTACAGCATCCGATTGTACTTTTATCTAGGACCTCCTATAAGCCTTAATATATCTTTGACCTGTGTCCAATATGTACCCTTACACATGAACTCGTTGTACCTTTCCCGGGGCCCCAAGATGTTTCTTTTCCTAAAGTCCACTATTGTACATATGCGTAGGTACCTTATTTCTACCTTTGCCTAGGGTACCTATTAGTACCTTTTTAGGGACCCCTAAAGTATTTTTTCCGGGTCTCACAAAATAACCATCAAATGTAACTTTGTCGGGATCCTTTGTATAAGGCCCTCAAATGTACCTTCACCCAGCTAAAATAAAAGTATAGGGCTATTTAAAAAGTATTTATTTGACAATGCCGTAGCTTAGTATATCAGAAAAAAAAATATCAGACTACAAATCCCGGAGTTGAGCAATTGTAAACGCCTTTCATACACCATTTGTTCTAAAGATGTGGGGACGAATTTTAAGAGGGTCGCGAACCTTTTTTTTTATATTTAATTGGAAAATTTGTAAATGTAAATTCTTTCTTTACATATTACACAACGAAAAATGTGTTCATTTTCAAACTAAAAAAATGGAACATTTAAAAGTACAACTAATGACGCTTTTTCTTGTATCTTACATTTTTTATTTTGTTTTTACACCTGTGTCACGAAGCAGATAAGTTTGATAACTACACAATTATCATCCAGCCTTAGGCCAAGGCTAGATTAGGTTGTTTGTTTTGTTTGTTTGTTTTTTTTTCAAATTTTCTAAGAAAGCCGATTGGCTCATACAAAAACCCAAGAGACCCTTGAGTGAATGATTTGATAGGAGCGTGATTGGGATGATAAACACGTTTAGAATGTACATTTTGGAGTACTATATTTTTCAATGGACAAGGAAGGACAAACTAAGCATTCGTTATGGATCCTGTGCCAAAATGATCTGGGGATAAACGCAGGGGCTCCAATTTTCACTGACTTTTAATGCGCCAGGTATATACAAGTGGTGGCATTTACAGCAATTTGTTAGCCTTACCTCAAAATTACATTAGCCTATGGATCCCATTTTTTACATATTACTAGGGCCCCTATTAGCACCTTTGTTTAGGGCCCCCCAATTGTACCCTTGTCTGTGAATCTGTGTCTCTTGTTATAGATGATTGTTTCATTGAGTCAGTATCTCCTATCAATATATTTGTGTATGCGTCAATGGGTCTGTTTCTCCCTCTGATAGAAGTTTGTATGTGTGAGTCTGCATCTCATGTAAATTGAAGTTTATAAAGGTCGGTGAGCCTTGATATCCTGCCATTAGATGTGCGCATGTGTCAGTGTATGTATGGCTGCCATTAGATGTGATTGTGTATGTCTTGTGTTTGTATGTATATGTTTGTGAGTGCATCTACTAAAAGAAAACTTTTATATTTTCTTTGATGAACAGCTGCCAGTGCCATGTATGTGGCATTATTGTGGCATATGTCTTACAAGACATTTTATTCTTTCTTAGAACGTCGTTTTTGCCCTTGATATCGTTTACCCCTTAACCGGCTAAGCCTAAGGCATTCCAAATCACACTCAGATTTAAGACATCTACTTATAATTAATTGCACTTCCTGTGGTCAAGTTTTTATGAAAGAGTTTCTCTATCTTTCTTAAATCGATCACTGGATAGCAGTGCTCGAATAGATAGATGTTCGAACAATCATTACAGTGCCTAGATCTATTCCGAAACTTAGCAATGATTCTATTCCACCCTAGTTTCTTAAATCTTTTATCTTATTTATCCAAACCAACTCAAGGAAAAGAAAACCCACCAGAAGAAAGACAGCCAGAACTTGAGAAAAGGGACGAAGAGCATGTTTAGAACTCGAATACTAAAGATGCTTTCATTTGATTGTTTGTCTGCAGACATTGACAGTCATTTTATAGACTGGGTTATTATTAAATCTGATTCAAGTGTAACTTGTAAAATTGATACTGCTAATTGTCACAGGGCTAAAGATTCAGTTAAGTTTTATTTACAGTGATTTAAAAGTTCATAATTCTAATTACTTGAAAATATTGGTAACAAGAGGTAAAGCTGATCTCTTGTCTGACTGCATTATGTAGGCTTAGAATAATTATCAGTCTTTTGATAGATTTACATTCAAAATTTTTAAGTTAGTGGCAATGAATTGTTTTGCTTTACTGAAATACTTTTAAAAGCTTTTTTTTTACATTTTTTAAAATTAGTCTGGAACTAATACATTAGTCTTTGAGCTTATTAATTGTTTTGTTTTACTGAAATACTTGTAAATACATATTTTTTTTTAATATCGGTAAATAATTTTATTAATTTTTTTGGCCGACTGCAGTAAATCATATAATTTATATGCATGCAATACACGAAATTTTAATATTTGGTAAAAGTTTACGACAGTCCGCTCACGTGATAAATGATTCTTTTATACCTTAATGTGAAGGTCTTAGTGTGTATTAAATGAAACGGACATTAAAATCGCTCGCAAATAATTTTAATTTACTTACAAAAAAATTATTTAGGCTACCTATATTTAATTGTATTGTAAATTAAGCACCGCCATTTAATTTTAAGCCAGTGACGTCACATGTGCTGCCGACCACAGACGACTCACTTAAAATATAAAGAAATATAAGCATAGAAATTTGTGTTTTCCATTAAAATTAAAATTAAATAGCAAAGAAAAGTGAAGAGTCTCACATGGTTTATACTTTTATTGTTGTCAAGTTGAAATGGTTTAACAGTGAGTAGCCTATTATCAACTCACTCATCTAAATGAATGCTAAGTGCATTAATGCTCGTTTAGTTTTCACTGTCCAACACACTTCACTTTTGCAGAAAAGTCTTGCCTATCTTAATAGGTGAAGGCGACTGTGAGTTTACTCCACTTGAGCATGCAGCCATTTCTTTAATGTTTTAGCCCAGGGGTGGGCAAACTTTTTCTACGGAGGGCCACATTGAAAACTTGATTGTTATTGGCGGGCCGCATACATATTTTGTCGACTTCAAGTACAATTTACAACGTATGAAAATATGAACTAACGATAATAACTATGTATTTGTCATTTTCTTTCACATTCACACTCTATTACACATGAACATTACATAAAAAAAAACGAACTAAATCAGTTCAGTGCTACTTTGGTAATAAGACTTTAATATTCATATTAATTCAACTAAAGTTAATTGTTACCTGTCATAAGAATTATGAAGACAAATGAACATAATTTACATACAAGCTGACCACATAATACATTTATAATCAATGAGAAGTATGTAACTGTTCCCAATTTCGGATAATGTTTGTGAACTGTGGATCCAGTTTACTGTTTGTGATTCGCATGACAATGTAAATTGCAGTCCCCTAACATCGATCTGTTCATAGACTTGTTTATTTTTATAGAAGAAAACGCTTTCTCACAGATGTATGTGAATCCAAATAGTGACAAAAGCTTGGCAGCAAAGTTTTTTTAGGTGTGGAAATGCTACCGCTGGCAAACATCCGTAAAACTCCAGCAGAAGAACTGGCTTGAATTTCTCCTTCAGATCATAATCTGCTTTTAGGTCCAGCTGCTCTAACTAATATTCTCGAGCCATAAAAGCGATTTAAAAATCCTTAGATTCAAATCAAGGAGTCGGGATAAAATTTAAAAAATACAGCAAAAAATCTAAACAAAGAAAATTACCATTGAGAGGATCGCAACATGCATACGGGACGCATTATATACTCTGACGGGCCGTAGTTTGCCCACCCCTGTTTTAGCCAATGCTAATAATGCTAATAATATTATGTCCCTCTTTTACTTTGAATATAATATAATATATAATAAATACTATAATATATAAAAAAAAACCGATAGAAGTATTATGGTGCAAGGGATATAGAAGACCATCGGAAGCCATAAATGTGTTGGTAATGACCGTTAAAACAAAAGGACTTTCTCAAGCTACCGACAGTCAAACATTACCCGGGTGCGTAAATGTACTAAAGAGTTACTGTCATTCTAATTATTATTTCCCCAATTTGTAAAAAAAAAAATATATTTTTTAAAAAAAAGAACACCGGAGCTCAGCTCTGGCAAGCATGTATATTTTTTGTGTAAATGTTATTGAAAAAACGTTATATAATTAAATTAAATAACAGACAGCGTTATTATGCTAATAATAACAGATAAATAAATTACTTACAAGTTGTATTGTCAAATACTGTTTATAAAAGCTGCAACACAAGTGTCGCCCTGCATATTACCAGAACTCTTAACTGAGTCAGGATGATCTAGTTTCGAGGTCCTCAACCAGTGGTACGCGTACCCCAGAGTGTACGTGAACATTTATGCAGGAGTAGGCAGCTACAAATAATTTTCGTTTAAAACAACCAAGAGTTTGCCGCGTATCACCAAACCACTTTTCTAAAGTTTCGCAATATTCTCATTATAAAGTAATAAGAAAGGTAAGCAATTTCACCATGACGTGCGTGTGATGGGTTTGAGTTATAAGTCGCTTAAAGGTTGAGAACGACTTATCTTGTTTAATATTACTCACACTAGCATTTCCTGGAAAAACAAAAAAAAAATCGGAAATTCCCAACATTACATGTAGTGAAATGTAGTCAAATCAATTGAGCAATATGTTTCCAGTGTCAATAGTCATTATTTTAATCCATCTTTTAACACGAAAATCGACTACGTTAGTGCGTTTTTTTTTTCAAAAGCATGTCAGTACTGAATAAAGTAATATTTGAGTTATGTTTGCAAATATTAAAGAATTTTAAGTTGTAGCCCGATGCGTTATTGACTTTGGTCCTCATTTTATGTGGGGAAAAAATAATTTTTATAAATTGACTAATGTTGAACAATTATTGTATGTGCATAAATGCGAGATGTTAGCTTATAGTTATAATTTTGACTGAAAAAAAAGTCTCACATTTGACAGGAATTTGAATCGGCAAGTTCATTTTGGGGGCTCTGTGTGG
Organism: Bulinus truncatus; assembly: GCA_021962125.1. Taxonomy (NCBI): domain Eukaryota; kingdom Metazoa; phylum Mollusca; class Gastropoda; family Planorbidae; genus Bulinus; species Bulinus truncatus. The sequence goes on along the minus strand of JAGDYQ010000251.1, from coordinate 376,668 downwards.
TGGCTAGTTTGCCTAGAAATACTCATTTTATTATATTTGTTAAAGGTACTCCTGGGGACGGATGGCCGAGTGGTGTATATACTCTACTGTCGACCTGAGAATCCTGGGTTTGATCCTCGGTGAGGACCATAGGAATTTTTCCAGGTGAAATATGTTTCAAAGTCGTCCCACAAGTCCACCCAGCTTTAAATGGGTGTACCTGACATTAAGTTGGGGAAGTAAAGGCGGCTGGGCGTTGTGCTAACCACACAATCACTTCATGTGTCGAGGATATAGAAACAGATGAATTCTACACTTAATCTGCCCCGATGGCCCGTTAGGGCTAAGGGAATGGAACTTAAAGGTACGCTAATGCTGTCTTCATGGGTTAGGTTATATTTAATTTTATTGAGCCGAGGACGTGCAAATTGAAGCTTTAGATGAAATCTTGCACTCTCCGTAGAATAGATGATTCATAATATACAGAGGCCAAAGAATATAGATAATAAAGTAAATATATCAGAGAAGCCACAGAATATTTGAGGCCCACAGAATATGTATGACTACGAAATGTATTGGGTCATATAATTTAGTGAAAGGTCAAAGATATATATATATATATATATATATATATATATATATATATATATATGTATATAGATAGATAGATAGATAGATAGATAGATAGATAGATAGATAGATAGATAGATAGATAGATAGATAGATAGATAGATAGATAGATAGATAGATAGATAGATAGATAGATAGATAGATAGATAGATAGATAGATAGATAGATAGATAGATAGATAGATAGATAGATAGATAGATAGATAGATAGATAGATAGATAGATAGATGTAACTGTTTATAGACGCGTCCTGGCTTTTCACACACACACACAAAGAAACCGATTAGTTCTGTTAGTTCTCACGGTGGGGCACAAGAACACCACTCAAAGTCAGGTAATCAGGTGGAGATTTCAAAACTTTCGAGCCTTCATTGTCTCCCTTGAACATAAAATATAAAGTTTGTCCTGTAGAAATGTACGGAATCGACAGTCAGGGTTTGATTACCACACATGTTGTTACCACACATGCTGTTACCACAGAAGTTGTTACCGCACATGTTGTTACCACACATGTTGTTTTTTGACGTCGCAGAGGTATCACACAACGCCTGTCAACTAACTATTCTATAACACGCCCACTTGAGAAGCCATTACCTTGTACTCTACTGACGTCAAATCATTCGACGCTGAAGCTGATTTTTTAATAAACTAAAAAATTCCTGACATGTGACCTGAATCTTTTTGCTGCTTTAGACTTGGACTCAATTGGTAGAAAGCGCATTGCACTGTGGAATTTAGTGAATTTTACTCCACAATAGCTAATTACTAAAATTGCTTACAATCCACGTCAAAATAGCTCACAACCCATCGGGGGGCAGGGGAGGGGAAGGTGTTGCTACCCACATTGTGAGAATCAATGAAATACAAATGTACAGGATAGGCGAACTTGGCTACCACTTCGAGCTCCCCTCCAAACACACACAGTTCAAAAAAGGGGGCGGGGCGGGGGGGGGGCTTTATAAACAGTCACCAATTGATCGACTCACATCCACAATTATTTTACTGTGGTTATTATTTTACTGTTATGCATTCTAAGCAAAATGTTTCCTCTAATCTCTCAAAGGCTGCGTGTGGGAATAAAAAAATTAGCCCAGTGCGACTTTATAAGAAAATGTAACTTTTTATGCACAACACTACGGTATATAGGACACACAAGTTTTGTGCACAACACAACGGTACATAGGTCAGACAAACGAAACTTTTATTCGCCCTGTTGTAATGAGTGCGCGCGCATTCGGCAACTTGAGTGCGCGTGCATATGCAGAAAGCAAACAATGAGCACTGATTATAAGATACATATATTTTTAACCGTTTATTTTTACATGTAGACATCAGGTATTTTTTGTCTATTCTATCTTTAATTGCTGGAATTATTATTTTTTCTACATTTACACCCATCAATAATGACATTCAATTTGTCTATGAAAAACGTCCAATTCATTTTAGTTTCGCATTTAGGATTAAACAATTATTATTTACACTTTTTTCTCAACGCATATTCTCAGCACTGTTTAGCAGGCCCCCACACACGCCTCTATCAGTTATTAGAAAGATTGTTTTTGTACCGTAATGCATGATTTCAGGGGCCGCTGTGCGAAAGCCTTCGATCTTGGTCGGGTTCTGACAAGTTGCGAAAAACAGGGAGCCCTCATCCATCTGCAGATTATGGAATATTTCCAGGAGCCTTGACAAATTTGTTTTAATTCAGTCAACAATGAAATCTAAGATTCAAACACCGATAACATGCTAATACAGACAACAATATAGATTACACAGACAACAATATAGATCATACAGACAACAATATAGATCATACAGACAACAATATAGATCACAAGACAACAATATAAATCACACAGAGAAACCGACTGACCAGCAGACAAAATAAAATGGACGTAGGCTACAGACCAATGGGTAGTAGTGTTGTTTTAGTCCCAGGTCATATTTTAGTTTCAGTTTTTATTTCGTTTTTTCTGTAATAATTTTAGTTTTCGTCTAGTTTTAGTCTTGCTTCTAATTTTAGTTTTAGTTTTAGTTCTCGTTGACAAAAAGTCAACATTTTCGTTAACGAAGGTTTTAGTTTTAGTTTTCGTGAACGAAAGCAACATTATATTTTAGTTTCAGTTTTTATTTCGTTTTTTCTGTAATAATTTCAGTTTTCGTCTAGTTTTAGTCTTGCTGCTAATTTTAGTTTTAGTTTTAGTTCTCGTTGACGAAAAGTCAACATTTTCGTCAACGAAGGTTTTAGTTTTAGTTTTCGTCAACGAAAACAACACTAATGGGTAGGTAGGTAAGTAGGAATGCAGGCAGATGCATTTTTCGGATATCGGTGGTATGGTTAACCGAATGCAATGGGGGGGGGGGGATTGCCACCATTTTTAATTAAATTGCCAACTCTCGGTGAAGATGGTTTAAAATTACAGGACGGCGTGTTGCCAATTGATTTTTCACACTTCACTAGATTGTGTTTCCTGGTATACATCCGCGATGTGTATAATAACAAAACATTGCTCAACGTTTACAATCCCGACACACTGGTTGTTATTTGTGCACATCAAGGAGATAAGGTACATAAGGCCAATAAAGATAAAGAACTGTTATATTTACAAATTTGAAAATACTGAGCTCAAAGCAAAAAAAAAAACATCGCGAGTTTTTTTTTGTCGTTGTTATTTCATTATTGTAATCACATTTTTTTTATCTGATCGATAATCCTTAAATATATAATGGTCTAACCCGTGTGTCTCCCTCGGGTAGTTTTCATATCGTGCGGTGAATGCGTTGTAACCAGAGGTGTGCGGATCTTGAAATTTAACGTCCGCGTCCGTCCATGGATTTCTATCAATGATCCGCGTCCGCGACCGCAGAATCTTACAACATTAGTTTGCAGTCAGTCCACGCGTCCGCATTGCTGAAATTTAGCTGTTTAAATTACTTGAATTTTTTTTAGATGTTTTAAAATTAATGTTATCATCCCTGGTTAACATCCCTCCCTGTTTTTTATTCTTCAAAAAGCCACTTTTATTTATTGATTTATTTTCAGATTCAGTGGCAAAAGTTTACGAATAAGTAAAGTATCTATTAAAACTAAATTATTATAGGCAAGGGCGCGAGGATCCGCGTCAGTCCGCGAGTCCGCAACTTAACCATACGAAGCGTCCGCTGTCAGTCCGTGGATAAGGAAAAGTCTGCGGATCTGCGTCCGCTGTCCACTCATCTCTGGTTGTAACTGTGTGTCTCCCTCGCAGGTAGTTTCCATATCGTGCGGTGTATGCGGTTCATATGGTATTCTGTTCATGGCAATAAAGGCCACATGTTATTTTTCTGTTGCAGTATTTCGTATATTTCTTTGTTATCCATTCTGTCGGATTTCGTTCAGCCAGCTTCAGCAGGCTTTTCTACTAGTTTAATAATAACGTTCAAGTGGGAGAACCATTTATGAATGAATCTAAAATATATAACATGTTTTTTTTAAATGTTACATAAGTAAAGCACCTTTAGCCCGAGCGGGCAGATGAAGTGTAGAATTATTCATCTGTTTCTATAACCTCGGCATATGAAGGGGTCGTGTGGTTAGCACATTTTTAAATCATGTACCCATTTAAAATGCTGGGTGGACTTCTGGGACGACTTTGCACATAATCTCTCACATGGACAAAAAATGTCATGGTTCTCACCGAGGATCGAATCCAGGTCGACATTGGAGTATCTAAGTAAATGTTACTTAGCACAAACAATTTTACTTCTTATTAAATCCACCAGGACAGACAAATGAATTAAGCCTACAGATAAACAACATTACATGGTGCCAGCGGCGTAGCGTGGGTATCGGCCGCCCAAGGCGGAAGACGATTTTGCCGCCCTCTCATTTAGGTATTTCAATTTAATCTATTCATTTTTGCCGCCCCCTCCCCTAAAAAGTAATAAAAAGTGCCGCCCGGTGCGGACCGCACCCACCGCCCCCCCCCCCAGGTACGCCACTGCATGGTGCGGTTTCTGCGGTACCCTTCTTTCAAACCCCACCATAGCTGAGTAACAAAGCTGTAGCCTAATACGCTTGACAGGTGAATGGGTTCCGTGATATACTGGATGCATATTTCATGGCTGAGTCACATAGGTTTGAAAGTGTGCGTCTATCATCAATAAATGTAAATGTTGGGCGTGCATGTCTTAGATTCAAGGTTTTTTTTTTTTTTTTTAAATAATTGTTATTGGGGAGACGGATGGTCGTGCGGAGAAGAACGCTTGACTGTCGACCGGACAGTCCTGGGTTCAAAGAGTGAGAACCTTGGTATTTTTTTTTAAGTCCTGGTGAAAGTCCCCAAGTCCACCCAGCTTAAGATGGGTACCTGACTTTAAGTTGGGGGAAGTAAAGGCGGCTGGGCGTTGTGCTAACCACACAATCCCTTTGTTTTGCCCTTGTTACTGAAACAGATGAACTCGACACTTCATCTGTCCCGATAAACTTTACTTCTTACTTATTATATTTGTTATTGTATTTACTACATTGGCTAATTTCAATTAATTTAATTTTCACCTGTAAATACCAAAGAAGTAACAAAGTAATTTATTTTGAGATAATTAAAATAATTTCATTTTTGAATCGCCACCTCTGGATGCGGGGGAAAAAAAAGCAAATAGCATTGATTTGAAAAGTTTTAAGACAAGTTTAAAAATTTCAAGTCAAGTGTCAATTCAATTAGACCTGATTGATTTTATGACAATACGTTCGGCTACAATGCACAACTGTTCTGAGAAATATCTGAATTGTTGTATCAGTAACGCTTGCTTAACATGTCTACAGAAAACACGCAACCAAAATAATAATAATAACAATAATAATAATCTAATCCTTTTGTGTAACAGGTTTTTCATGCCATTTAATATGACATGATGCAGATTGGACGCAGGGGAAATGTTAGCGCATTTGTTGTTGCTATTTTGACCTAGGTCACTGATTGAGTGCTTGTGCATAGTTAAGCACACCTCATGACATCAACACATGTGTATGTATATAAGGTGCACTACATAGGGAAATGATGACGCACTGTGTCACACAGGATGAACTTAGAAATTTGACGTTTAAGGTATGTATATTTTTATGTTTTTATTTATTTTTTGTTGGTTTCTGTACAGATAAATTTGGTTAACTTTTAGATATTATAAACCATAAATGGGGTGGCTCTTTAGTACCTTCGACCCATTCCACAACCGAAAGGGCTATGGCCACGTAGGCGCCACGGGAAATAGCGGTAGGTGAAGCAACAAGCCGGGAGGTGTTGAATCCGTAACCCGCGGCACGTTATCGGACTACAGCAAGCAGATCCGGGATACTAATTAAACGACACACATCTACCCGTCTAACTTCTGATTGTACTCGTGATTGCAGACGTTGAGAAACAGACAGACAGACTGAAAGGCAAACAGATAGATAGATAGATAGATAGATAGATAGATAGATAGATAGATAGATAGATAGATAGATAGATAGATAGATAGATAGATAGATAGATAGATATATAGATAGATAGATAGATAGATAGATAGATAGATAGATAGATAGATAGATAGATAGATAGATAGATAGATAGATAGATAGATAGATAGATAGATAGATAGATAGATAGATAGATAGATAGATAGATAGATAGATAGATAGATAGATAGATAGATAGATAGATAGATAGATAGATAGATAGATGGGTGAGGGGGGGCGTGACACTATAAATGCTTGTAAACATTTCAAAGCAGACTGAAAAAATATTTCTAACTCCGATGAAATCTGTGCGCTGTGTTTAAAAATAATTTTTTTTCTTTTCAGGAGAACAATGACTTCGTGTTTTTATCAACTTTGGACGTCATGTTTTTTAGGTAAAGAAAAACGTTGTAACTTTTTAAATGTTGCTATAAAAAATTTCTTGTCTGTAGTAATTTACGAAAAAACTGTTGTAAAAAAAAATAGGAAGGGAAATTAAAAAAAAAAAACTTATTCTATATTATCAGTGTGAGTTGCCGCCCTTTGGTTGAGAATGAATTTCAAGAGGGTCGCGACAAATTCACAATTTTAATGCAAGGATCAAGAATGTCAGTATCAGACGCAGATCCGCAGACTTTTCCGAATCCGCGGACTGACAGCGGACGCTTCGTATGGTTAAGTTGCGGACTCGCGGACTGACGCGGATCTTCTTTAGCGTTACCATAAAAAATTTCAAGTCATTTAAACAGCTAAATTTCAGCAATGCGGACGCGCGGACTGACTGCGGACCAATGTAGTAAGATTCTGCGGACGCGGACGCGGATCATTGATAGAAATCCGCGGACGGACGCGGACGCTGAATTTCGAGATCCGCACACCTCTGGTCAGTATCCATAATTACAAATTGTTCACCATGTCACAAAACTCAAAATTAGGTTATTAGCAAAGTAAAAACGGTAGATCTAAAATAAATGACCCCTTTATTCTCATTCTTTTATTATAGTTTTTCTTCGCAGATGGGTCGAGGAAATAAATTTAAAAAAAAAAAAACAGTTCTAATAGTCGGCCACGACATGTATACGTCTAACAACCACATTAACACATCATTTAATTCCGCGGATCTCATCCAGTGCTACGCGTACCCCAAGGGGGGTAAGGGGAAAGTTTATGCGAGGGTACTCAGCGACATATACAATTTTCGTTTAAAACAACCAAAAGTTTGTTGAAGATTGTCGCCAGTTTTGCTGCGTGACACATCACCAAAACCACGCGCATGCAGCGGCGTAGCGTGGGTATCGGCCGCCCAGGGCGGAAGACGATTTTGCCGCCCTCTCATTTAGGTATTTCAATTTAATCTATACATTTTTGCCGCCCCCCCCCTAAAAAGTAATAAAAAGTGCCGCCCGGTGCGGACCGCACCCACCGCCCCCCCCTCCCCAGGTACGCCACTGCGCGCATGAGTTTCGAATTAGAAAAGTTAGCACGTTTCCATTATGAAAATAAGTACATTTATTCTCGAACTTACGTGTGGGGGGGGGGGGTACTCGAGGGCATTCTTTCGCACCCTTTAGGGTACAGTCGCAAAAAAAAAAAGTTGGGAACCGCTGATTTTATTAATTCGGGTTCGAACCTCGATGAGTGCTCGCGATTTTTGTCAGGGTGCTGGGGGTCAACCAGGTTTATAACGGGTGCCAAATATTAATTGGAGAAGTTTAATTTTGCTGGTCTTTATACTTCTGCCGTAAATGTATAAGAAATCTGCTAACCACACAATCCTTTAGTATGCAGTAGGTTGGTCAAAGCATTTACCGTCGAGAGTAAAGGAAAAATACCGAAAAAGTGTGAAGATAATTGGATTTATTTGATAGACAGGAGACAGTATTGCAAGAGTTGATTCCCTTAGCCATACCAATATATACGAACCGTTTTTAACTTTTTTTTTTCCAAAGCCAGTCTAACATTGACTTACTCGAGCGTGACCGAAGAAAGTCAAATATTATATACACAAAGGCGAGACATTATGGATTTGTGTAACGTCGTAACGACCTACACTCGTTGGAACTGCCTTAATTTATTAGGCTACGGCTGCTACTGTGGACTTGGTGGGAAGGGTAAGCCTCTGGATGGCATAGACAGGTAAGGCAATCAGAGTCGTTCACATACATCAGCAAACTAGCCACACACACACACACACACACACACACACACACACACACACTTTTAAAGGGACGGGTGGTCGTGTGGTGCAGAGCGTTCGACTGTCGACCGGAGGGTCCTGGATTTTTTCAGGTCCTGGTGTAAGTCCCACACAAGTCCACCCAGCTTTAAATGGGTGTACCTGACTTTAAGTTGGGGGAAGTAAAGGCGGCTGGGCGTTGTGCTAACCAACACAATCCCTTCATATGCCGAGGTTAGTGAAACAGTTGAATTATGCACTTCATCTGCCCCGATGGGCTCTTAGGGGTTTAATGGGACTTTACTAGGGTGGCGTAGCGAGCTTAACTCACGCCAGGGGCATAGTACCTTTTTAGCGCCCCCCCCCATTCGAAAACCATATAATATTATATGTAAAATAAACCATTTGGCGCCCCTTAGTGAATAGCGCCCAGGGGATTATGACTCCCTCCCCCACTACACCACTGCCCCCACTCCAACCACCACCCAAGACATAAGAACGATATTGATGACAATGTAGTTTTAGGCTTCCTAAAAAAAAAATTTTACCCGTCAGGAAAAGGGTGGGGGGTGGTGCCTCCTATAACGACGCCAGAGGTGTATTAAATAATAATAACGATGCTGGGTTAAACGAATGAAACTGAAACTTACGCCAAGTGGATTTATTGTGTAGTGTATTTCACAATCTGCTCAAAGCGACGGAGCTGTTCTGCTTGAGGGCCTCCCGGGACAAGTCCACAGAAGAAAAACTTTTTTGAAGAGGTTGGGGAGGGGGGGAAGCAAAAACTCCTCCAACGACGGACCCTGATATCCCGGGGGGGGGGGGGGTGCTTTCGCACTCACAATGACGTCAAACGTCAACAACCGTCCATTTTGTTTTGTTAATTTTTTCTAAAAAAAAACTTTCGAAGTGAGATTTGGTTTAAGTGAAGCTGCAACGGACAACAGCTTTATTAGTGCGCTTTTATTACTTCCCTAACATAGCAGGTTTGTTTGTCGGGTTAAGAGCCGTCATGTTCACACCCAAACAAAAAATACAATGAGCCAGTGCAATGGCCCGCTAACCTCGCTTTCAATAAAAGGACTTGTCAGGAGCCTAAAATTTTCTGGCGGCCCTGCAAACATACATACATTCGGATAGATAGATAGATAGATAGATAGATAGATAGGTAGATAGATAGATAGATAGATAGATAGATAGATAGATAGATAGATAGATAGATAGATAGATAGATAGATAGACAGATAGATAGATAGATAGACAGACAGACTGTCATTCGGATAGACATACAGATATATAGATAGATTGACAGACAGACAGACAGACAGACAAACAGATAGATAGATAGATAGATAGATAGATAGATAGATAGATAGATAGATAGATAGATAGATAGATAGATAGATAGATAGATAGATAGATAGATAGATAGATAGATAGATAGATAGATAGATAGATAGATAGATAGACTGGTGTCATATATTTACCTTGTCGTCCAACAGGTGCTGTCAGGTGCATGACGGTTGCTACGAAGAAAAGGGCGTCGGCTGTAACACGTATTTCGTCGACAACAAATTTGAATGTAGAGACAATAGATGTGAATGCAAAGGTAATACTGACGTTTGATACCAGAGCCGCATCTAGCCGTTGTGGCGCCCTGTGGGAGTTCCATTTTTTTTTAAAGTGCCCTCATCCCAATCTGAAACGTGTAAAAACATTTAACAAAGCTCTTTCTATTTCGGCGCCCCTTCCTGGTTCGACGCCCTGTGCGGCTGCGCAACCTGAAGTACTTTTGTATACCACCACTGAATGGACATACTGATAACTTTACTGGCTACTTCAGTGATATTTAAATTTTGAAAAGTCGTCCATTTATGGGAAAAGTTTAATGTTTAATTAAAGGTACTATCATCCATTTTTTCCCCTTTGGTCGAAAAGTTATAGCTATAGTCATATGTTGTAGTTATAGTCATATGTTATAGTTTTAGTCATATGTTATAGTTATAGTCATGTGTTATAGTTTTAGTCATGTGTTATAGTTATAGTAATATGTTATAGTTATAGTCATATGTGGTAGTTATAGTCATATGTTGTAGTTATAGTCATATGTTGTAGTTATAGTCATATGTTATAGTTTTAGTCATGTGTTATAGTTATAGTCATGTGTGATAGTTATAGTCATATGTTATAGGTACAGTCATATGCTATAGTTATAGTCATGTGTTATAGTAATAGTCATTTTTTATAGTTATAGTCATATGTTTGTTTGTTTCACCTGTGATTACACTCAAAGCCACAACCCGCATCTGTACAAGAATCCAAATGCGTTGAAAACGATTTTTTTTTTTAAAAAAGACACTTGTATGTGTTTATAAATGAGAGGACATTTTGTCATCTTGGAAAAAAACGTATTTAATTTTCTCAAACACAACGTGTACCAAATGTGTGTGAAGTCCCTGTAACGATGAGAGGAAAATCTCTTACACCACTAATGGGACGGTTTTTAAGGTGTCCTTCTTTCATCCCCACCATAGCCGATAGTGCAATGGTCATGGAGGCACCGCGGGAGATATATCGGGAACTTGAGCCAAGACCTAAAAAAAATTTTCCTTGGTCCTCACCGGAGATCGCACCAGGTACCTTCAGATCGACCGCTTTACCACACGACCATCCGTCCCTACTTTGTTTGTACCTTAAACCCGTTTTCATTTTTCTCCATTTGTTGTTGTTTTTTCAGTACAGCAAAGACTTACAGCAAAGACTTTACTAGCCTCCCCCTTCCCACAGTGGCGTAGCGAGCTTAACTCGCGCCCGGGGCACAGTACCTTTTTAGCGCCCCCCACCCCTTTAAAAACCATATAATATTATATTAAAATATACCATTTGGCGCCCCTTTGTGAGTAGCGCCCGGGACATGATTGGGGGGGGGGGCTTTAAATTAATATTTCTGTAAGTCTTTGCGGGTTTGTTTGTTTTTCGGTAATGATTTTGCTGTGTCTTTTTTTATCATTTCTGATGACAAGTTGTTGTGAGTCGGTTGTGCTTCGGTTGTGAGCCCAACTTGCGTGCAGAAATTATGGCTCAGATACCGTGGTGCTTGTATAGACACTGGGTTTGAACAAAAAAAGGGAGCACTATATCTCACTATATATATATATATATATATATATATATATATATATATATATATACATGTACAATTGTACATGTAAACTTCCGTCTGTTCACGTACACGTTTTTCAATTATCAGGGGATTTTTTTTTCTTTTATAATCAATGGGAAATAACAACATCAGTTTAGCAAAAAAAAAAAGTGGCTTGGTTTAGCTCCCTTAATGTTTTTTTTTAAACATTTTGTAAACAATGCGAGTTTCATTTTTTAATGTTTCATAAAATTGACAGAGTCTCAAACTTATTTATTTTAAATTGAACTTCTGTCTGTGCTTGAATGAGATTGTGTGTTGACTGACGGTTCTACGAATTATAGCAAACTTAAATAAAAGGAAGACAAAGTCATAGACTGGCGTAGAGCACCATACTCGATGTATCTATCTACTCCGATCTCACCGGTCTACATGTGTTTCATTACATGCCTATGTTACAACATTATAGCACCTACACACATGCCACTTCCAGTGGTGTAGCGAGGGTTGGGCGGGGGGGCATCATGCCCCGGGCGCTACTCACAAAGGGGCGCCAAATGGTATATTTTACATATAATATTATATGGTTTTTCGAATCGGGGGGGGGGGGGGCTAAAAAAAGTAGTGTGTCCCGGGCAAAAGCTAAGCTCGCTACACCACTGGTCATTTCAACAACTTAAGTCGGATACCCATTTAAAGCTGGGTGGACTCGTGGGACAACTTTGAAACAAATTTTACCTGTAAAAATTCCCAATGGTTCTCACTGATGATCGAACCCAGGTCTCTCAGGTCAACAGTCGAGTATCTAATCTACACCACTCGGCCATCCGTCCCACCTTAATGTTCTGTCCCTTCTGGTAAACTTAGCAGGCATTTAAGAGCTCTTTTAATAGCTCTATTTATATGCTCAAATAAAGTGAGTGGCTGGTTTGTTATGCAAACTCCCGACCTGGCTTGATTCTTCCTTCGTCTACCACGTGGCTATACATATAAATAAATAAAATACTTGATATCATTCAGTATATGAGTCAAACGACAATGATTCTTGACAGCCGTAAAACTTTACCAAAAAAAAAAACTTAACAAAATATATTGCCTAAGGCCAGCCCCGTAGCGTGAAAATTCTACAGCAGGGGGCCAGGCATTATACAACAGGGGGCCAGGCATTCTACAGCAGGGGCCAGGCATTCTACAGCAGGGGGTCAGGCATTCTACAGCAGGGGGCCAGGCATTCTACAGCAGGGGGCCAGGCATTCTACAGCAGGGGCCAGGCATTCTACAGCAGGGGGCCAGGCATTCTACAGCAGGGGCCAGGCATTCTACAGCAGGGGGCCAGGCATTCTACAGCAGGGGCAAGGCCAATAACGGGGGTGGGGGCGCAGAAAATAAATGTTACTAAGTAGAGCAAACAAGCAGAGGCGGCTTGAATAAACGCATGGGGGGGAGGCTGCCCCCTGCTTCCCCCCCCCCCCCCACGCACGCTACAGGCCTGTTGCTGTCGTCAACGGGGTATTATCTAATACCTTTGTAAGATGGCTGACATGTCTTTGGTTGAATGGTACAACAGGGCTTATTTCCCAGTGGTCACAGATGGCAGTCTTCTATCATTATGTCCCTGTGTAGTTGTTGTTTTTTAATGTATTGTGCAACAACAAACATTGTGCTGAATGTTTTTAATCTAGTGTATTAAGTGTGTATAGTATACATGTATATACGAATACAGATTATATACATATATATATGTGAGAATATATATATATTAGGGTGATTCAAAAAAATGAAGTTTTGAATTTTTCATGGGGCACCATCTAAAAATGTTCCAATATATGAAAAAATAAATCAGTAAAATTTTTATTGATTTTGACACATGTTTAATGGTTGCTACCACATTGTGAATTTTACGAATTTCAATTATTTTACCCCTTGTTGGTAATAACGTGACTGCCTGACTGACTATGCCCAAAACATATTATTAATTGTGTGAAATGATGAAGATACAATGCCACTCTTATTTATTTCAGTTAATTTTATTCTTTGCTGTTGATTATTCTTTGTTAAATTTTTTTGTCTAATTTCTTTGGCCACGTTTACACAAAATCAATATTATAATATCACTCAGATTTTTGTATTTTATCTCTTAAAATCGTTTCAACTAGTTTAATAAAGATGTCCAGTAGTAGAGCAAAATTCACTGGAGCATGTATCCTACTGGAGCGAAAGATGCAGAAGGAAATGTTGTGGCTGGCCTGTCGTCATCATATGCTTGAAATTATGTTGGAAGCAGGTGTGAAGCATTCATTTGGTCCTTCTACAAGTTCAGACATAGCAATCTTTAAGCGATTTAAAGAACACTTGCCACTAATTGATAAATCAACATCTCAGACTGTTTTAACAGAGGAGTCTAGTACATCAGTCGTTGTTGACATTGCTGAAGAAATTATCAAATTTGCGCAAAAACAGCTCACTACTTTTCAACCTCGTGACGATTACCGAAAGCTACTTGACTTAGTAATTTTTTATCTTGGAGGAATTCCAGCAAAATGTATATCATTTAAACAACCAGCTGGACTTCATCGTGCTAGGTGGATGGCCAAAGCCATATATGCCATCAAAATATGACTATTTCGGGCCCAATTTCGACTCACAGCAAAAGAAGAACGGGGTCTCAGAAACATATGCATTTTTGCCACAAGAATTTACACTACAGCCTGGTTTACAGCACCATCAGCCATTTCAGCTCCTCGAAATGATCTTTGGCTTATCAAAAGCCTACAAAGGTTAGGGTGAGGGTTAATATTAGTTGGACTAATTAATTTAATGTACCAAGTGAATAGTGAAATTGTTAATATTATAAAACTTATTGTATCATTTAAGTATTTGCTTGCAGCTATCCTGATTCACAGATTTCAGCGGTGGCTTTGAAAAAATTTCTAAGACACCTCTGGTATTTATCAGAAGAACTTGTTGCATTGGCTTTTTTTGATGATGAAGTACCACTTGACATAAAACAGAAAATGGTGAGATGTTTGAAAACAAATGGTTTACCTGGCTCTTTGAAAAAAACAACAATTGATCAATCTCTGATAGAATTCAAAGAACTTGATGATTTTGTTTCAAATAACACCTTTCGTATTTTTGCCATTTTTGGACTGTCATCTGAATTTTGAGCAGTGATCCAGATAGTTGGGAGACCAATGAAACCTTCAAAAAAGCAAATGCTGAACTATCCTCTCTCAGAGTTGTGAATGACATAGCAGAACTAGGAGTAGCTGTTATGTAAGATTACAATAAACTTCACACAAGCAATGAAGAACAGAAACAGTACCTGCTGAGGGTGTGAAACAGTATAGACAGAACTGCCCAGACAGGAACAAGTCAACATTGGTGCAGTTGAACCAAAATTTAACTATTAATTTAATTGTTGGTATACTTTTTATTAAACAAGTAAAATAACTTTAGATTTGTTTAACTGGTAATAAATATACTGATTTTTTCATTATTATTATTTGTTAAAACTAAACATGGCGGTAGCACCCTCTTAATATTGTCCAAAAAATTTAAAATTTGTACTGAATTTTTTTTTCATATATTGGAACATTTTTGGGGGGTGCCTAAAGTTAAATTCAAAATTTAATTTTTTACGATATTGTTTTGAATCACCCTAATAGATATATATATATATATATATATATATATATATATATATATATATATATATATATACAGACCAAGATAAATAGATGGATGGATGGGATTAATGGATGGGTGAGTTGGTGGTTGAGTGGACGGACGGATGGATAGACACTCAGACAGACATGCAGAAGACAGTCAGACTGATAGATAGATGGATGGATGGGTGGGTGAATGGATGGATGGATGGATAGATAGATAGATAGATAGATAGATAGATAGATAGATAGATAGATAGATAGATAGATAGATAGATAGATAGATAGATAGATAGATAGATAAATAGATAGATAGATAGATAGATAGATAGATAGATAGATAGATAGATAGATAGATAGATAGATAGATAGATAGATAGATAGATAGATAGATAGATAGATAGATAGATAGATAGATAGATAGATAGATAGATAGATAGATAGATAGATAGATAGATAGATAGATAGATAGATAGATAGATAGGCAAACTCAAGATAATGTTTACATTTGCTTTCACAGATTCTCCTACATCCGGTTGTGCATACGACATTTGCCGATGTGATGTCCAGTTTGGCGAATGTCTAATATCGGAAGTTTTCAACCAATCAAATGCCAACCACAATAAAAAGTTATGTTTTTAGATATAACTGTTTTAAGAATAAAGCGCAGTGCATAAATATTTTGATGTTTGTTTTTATTCTTAATGATTTTTTTTTATTATTATGCTTGACATTAAAACACAGTACCTTTTATAGCGAAATGTTTAAAACCTCTATATAACCTGATTGTGAGAATCTGAGAATCAAGTACTAACGTTTGAGTGAGAATCAAGTTATAACGAGGTAGTGAGAAACAGGTTCTAACGTGATTGTGAGAAATTGGGAATCAAGTTCTAACGAGTTAGTGAGAAAGAGGTTCTAATATGACAGTGAGAACCTTACAATTAAGTTCTAACGTGATAGTGAGAAACAGGTTCCAACGTGCTAGTGAGAAACAGGTTCCAACGTGCTAGTGAGAAACAGGTTCCAACGTGCTAGTGAGAAACAGGTTCCAACATGCTAGTGAGAAACAGGTTCCAACGTGATAGTGAGAATCAGGTTCCAACGTGATAGTGAGAAACAGGTTCCAACGTGATAGTGAGAATCAGGTTATAAGGTGATAGTGAGAAACAGGTTCCAACGTGATATTGAGAAACAGGTTCCAACGTGATAATGCGAGACAGGTCCCAACGTGATAGTGAGAAACAGGTGCCGACGTGATAGTGAGAATCAGAATTTAAAGTGTGCATATATTGATTTGATTTATTAGTCTAATCTTCCATTGCTCCATCCATGTATCATTCATCATTCATTCATCATACTTCCAGTTCATCCTTACATTTATTCCTCCATCCGTCTATCTATTTGTTCAGCAGTCTATTTATCTCTCCATCCATCTTACTGCCAGTCAATGTAATTTCTCCATCTGTCAAATTTCAGTCTGTTTATCAACAATCTATCTTTGTGAATTCACCAATTTAACTTTCTATCCCTTACGTATATATATATATATATATATATATATATATATAGTGGGTATTCGGTTAACGAACTTAATCCGTTCCACAATTATGTTCGCTATCCGAATCGTTCGTTAACCGATCATCGATTTACCATACATGTTAATGGAAATTCGATTAATTCGTTCTGGAGGTCCTAAAAGTTAAATTAAAAAAAAGTTGTCATGTAAAAGAATAATTTCTTATTAAGTTTATTGATTAATTATATGATACATACATATAGTCTTGCTTATTAATCAGTTCTTTTTCTTTTATTTGGGCGTTAAAGAACATGTCCAAATGTCGATTGTTTTTCTCTCTCCTTCAGGACTTTCAGGTAATGATTGATAGCGATGTCGTTGTGGAGATCAGCAACCATATTGACATCAACATGTTTAATGCCAGATCTCCTTTTAAATCTCCTTTGTAAACCAGCCAGTGGTAGCCTTGAATTCTAGATTTTCGGAGGACGAGCCTGGAGTTTGTTCTTTCAATTTCTCAAAAATTTCTCCAGCCATCTCTTGAATGATGGCCATTCTAGTTACATCTCTTGTCACCTCCCGTTCATTTATCCAAACTAAAAGCAAACTCTCCATTTTATCATGGATGGCACTTTTTTGCTTCTCAGATTTAATTTTCGTTACTCATTTAGCGGCTTGAGTCTTCTTGATGATATCTTTTTTAGCTAGGATGTGCCTACAGTAGACCTGTTCAAGCCGTACTGCCTGGTAACATCAGTCATTATTTGTACACTCTCTACTTAGTTATAATCTCTTGCTTGGTTTTTATGGTTAGCACAGTTCTTGACACTCCACTCTTTTTAGATCCCATAATATTGTCAAATTTTCATGTTTTTTTTATAAGGCGTTTAGAGAAGCACATACGAAAATCACAAGGACATAAACCAACTACACATGTATGGTACACAAATGACAATGTGTCGTCGCACACTACCCTAGGCGTCGTACGGTGCTGCCTCACAGCTACGTAGTATGAATGATGACGTGTCAGCGCACGCGCACATCCATTTTCAGGACAAATTGAGGACTGATGTCAGGTGCTCCGAGAGCCGAAACGTTTTCGTTAAAATTAGTTTTTGTTCGTTATCCGAATTTTGTTCGTTGTCCGAACACAAAAATCTTTCCTGAAAGTGTTCGTTATCCGATTTGTTCGCTGTCCGAACAGTTCGTTAACCGAATACCCACTGTATTATATATATATTAAATTCCTATCCATTTATCCGTAATGATAGAGCTCTATGTGTTTACCTATTTATCCATCCTCTGTCTAATCTATTTACTTACCTCCAGAAATGACCACAAACAACAGAGAGACATGAAACAAGTCTGTTGCTGTGTTGTTGCGCGTTGTTTATCTTGAAAATTCAAAATTGTTTATTCAGTTCTTTCACCTAATTATTTTATTAAGCAACACGTTTTTTTGTTCCAATTTTTTTATTTATTATTCCTATATAACGTACCATATGAGAGATAGTCTTACACAGCATCTCGAGTTGTTAGCGTGAACACTTTCGGTTTAGCAGACGTTCTGTATATAATATTGGTTGACAAAATTAAGTCAACGTAAAATGACGTCATTAAATGTTCACAACTCCATCCCACAACTCTCTCCCACAACTCCCTCCCACAACTCCCTCCCTCGACTCTCTCCCACAATTCCCTTCCACAACTCCCTCCCACGACTCCCTCCCACAACTCCCTCCCACAACTCCCTCCGACGACTCCCTCCCACTCCCTCTCACAACTCCCTCCCACAACTCTCTCCTTCACAACTCCCTCCAACAACTCCCTTATTCTCCCACAACTCCTTTAGTCCCTCACAACTCCCTTACTCTCCCACAACTCCCTTACTCTCGCACTACTCTCCCACAACTCCCTTAGTTACTCTCCAACAACTCCTCCCACAATTCTCTAACATAACTCCCTTATTCTCCCACAACTCCCTTATTCTCTCACAACTCTCTCCCTCACTACTCCCTTACTCTCCCACAACTCCCTTACTCTCCCACAAATCCCTTACTCTCCCACAACTCACTTACTCTCTCTACTCTCCCACAACTCCCTCCCATAACTCCCTTATTCTCCAACAACTCTCTCCCACAACTCCCTTACTCTCCCACAACTCCCTTACTCTCCCACAACTCCCTTACTCTCCCACAACTCCTTTACTCTCCCACAACTCCATCCCACAACTCCCTTACTCTCCCTACTCTCCCACAACTCGCTCCCACAACTCGCTCCCACAACTCCCTTACTCTCCCACAATTCCCTTACTCTCCCACAACTCCCTTTCTCTCCCACAACTCCCTGACAGAGAGAGCTGACAGACGGACAGACAGATAGACAGACAGATAGAAAGATAGGCATACAGACAGACAGATAGATAGACAGACAGACAGACAGATAGATAGACAGACAGATAGATAGACAGACAGACAGACAGACAGACAGACAGACAGACAGACAGACAGACAGATAGATAGATAGATAGATAGATAG
Source organism: Bulinus truncatus (assembly GCA_021962125.1). NCBI lineage: Eukaryota > Metazoa > Mollusca > Gastropoda > Planorbidae > Bulinus > Bulinus truncatus. The sequence continues at coordinate 357,541 of JAGDYQ010000251.1, read as the reverse complement.
ATAGATAGATAGATAGATAGATAGATAGATAGATAGATAGATAGATAGATAGATAGATAGATAGATAGATAGATAGATAGATAGATAGATAGATAGATAGATAGATGGATGGATGGATGGATGGATGGATGGATGGATGGATGGATGGATGGATGGATAGATAGGTAGGTAGGTGGGTAGATAGATAGATAGATAGATAGATAGATAGATAGATAGATAGATAGATAGATAGATAGATAGATAGATAGATAGATAGATAGATAGATAGATAGATAGATAGATAGATAGATAGATAGATAGATAGATAGATAGATAGATAGATAGATAGATAGATAAACATTATCAATGAATATATCGTTGTTATTTAATAATTTACTTTTACTCTCGTTGTTGTAGTTTTATGAATCTTGCGAAAAAATTATGTGAGTCTCAAACATTTGTTCAGCACTTATGCCCCCCCCCCTCCCACAACAAGTTATTTCTCTCTTATATAAGGTACAGGTTAGGTCACATCTAGCTCTTGCCCGCAAGGGTTCAAACAGCCTGCGTAGCCAGAGCAGGGCAGGATTTAGACTTTTAAGGCCCTAAGCTATTTGAGATATGGGGCCCTTTTTAAGTCCAGGTATTATATATCAGTGCCAAATACTTAAGAATATGTGTCAATTGCTCACTCGGCTATAGCTAGTGCAGATTATACGTAAATCATGCGTTAATTACTTATCTACAATACGTACTGCTGACTGTTTCTCATCTGCATCATAGAAAGGCGGAATTGTGGTAAATACATTTACGTTTTATTTCGAGGGTCGACACGTCAGGTATTGATTTATATTGGAGGTGTTGCTAAGTAGTGTACCGATAAGTACTTTTACATAGGAATGCCAAAAAAAAAAAAACTGTCAAATTATCTGCCTAGGACCAATCCATCCGGAAACACGCCCTATGACGATGGCATTGCTAGGACCCTATCAGTATGCACAGTGGCGCTACCAGGGGGGGGGGCAGGGGGGCTTGAGCCCCCCCCCCAGGCCAAATCATCAATACATAATTTACGTTATAAAGTTACAAAAAAGACTGTCAAACGGTCCTTTTTCACTATGTGAGCCCCCCCCCCCCAGCACTTTTTTTGCTTGTTGCGCCACTGAGTAGGCCTATATTTGGAGCCCATGCTAGCCGATGTATGATAAAGTATTATGTTAATTAATATCAAGCAGATATTGTAATAAAAACTCAATGGCATAGTTAGAAGACAGGGTTGGGCTTAGAGACTAGGAAACTATCCCCTTTGATGTTGTGAGATAAAGATGTCTAACAAATCAAATATGATTTACACGAATAATGGTGGACAAGGTGGCAAACGACAAAAGGCCAGGTGGGGGGACAATGGACTAGCAAAACAACAAAGTTGGGACAACTCTAAGAAGTAGACCGCGGGCGACGTTGGACAGTCTAGGAGAGTTAAAAATGCCAATTAGCTCACGATCCTTAGAGATGAAATGCTCAAGAAACATTAAATTATTTCCTGTTTATCTACTGCGGCGTATTTCTCTGGGAGATAGTGCGACTTTCCGCGGACGAGAGGTTTACCACCGGGAGCTTAGTGGCGATGCAAATCAAAACAATCTAAATTTAAATAATCAAAACCTCCTCCTCCCCCCCCCCCACCGCGGTAAAATTATCACACGTTGACCGTTGGGGACCATTAGATTAGACCTCTGGTATCGGACAAAAAATAGTTGTCTGATTATTTGAAGAGTGTGGAATGAAACTCCATGTTGATGCAATCATTATTATTTTTTTTTTTTTGCGGATACTAATACTATTATTTATGTAAATGTGTGTGTGTCGATTTTTAAACATGTATCATGCTTTAATGTTTTTCGCAACTTAAAAAAGCTCGGAATTGATCTTTTATACGATGCTCTTCACACATCGAGCTATGGCCGACGCACCCAGCCCACGCACACAACGACATTGTCAAATATGGCTGACAAACGTCAGACATTGGCCGGAAGGGGAAAATGATCGTGACACGCATAGTGACACGTATCTTTTTAGCATACGTGGCTTTCCGAGACTAGATTACTTACTCTCTAACCTTATTCGTTATGAACGTATGATGCAAAATGGCCCCCGGTGACCTTTAAAATGTCATGCCAGTTAGGATGAAATGATTTTATCTGTGCCATATTAAGAAGTATTGGACAGTTTTTATCTCAGACTTGTAAACAAATGCCCCAGTCAAAAAAAAATTACCTAGGTTAATTTTTTTTTAAATAGCGCACACAATTGATATAGGTTTTGTTTTTTTGGAAATAAAAAAAAAACAACAAAAAAAAAACTCCTTAACAACTCTTCAATAACTTAGTGCTGTATACATTTTCCCTGTAAATTGTATTATTCTGCATATTGCTTGATACTTCGTAGTTCGATAGAGGCCATTTTTCAACAACAAATAAATATTGAGACTAATGTACTTTTTACGAGCATTGACATTGTAACGTTTTCGATTTTAGACTGATTGAAAGTAATAAAACATTACTTACTAAACAAATTATTTACTTTAGCCTACGTCTTTTTAGGAAAGTGTTTTCCCAGTTGGTTTTCTCGACTCAATCCATTTTAACTCTTTTTATTTATAAATATTTTTATTTGTAGTCAGAGATCGAGCATCATCCAATGAAAACCGTTTGATATCTTCAGTTTTAAAGTGAGGATTTAAAAAAAAAAGTTAGTTAGTGACTAGAACTATTCTAGTAGATCCCTCTAAAAATCTTGAATGAAATTTTAATCTATTCCAGTCTCCATTAACTCCTTCCCTATAGTTCAATTTTTTTCATACATTCAGCATGTATCCTTGTAATTACCATCATTTTGGTTATTCTATATTTATAATTTAATTAGCATTTGTATAAAAACCTGGTCAGTTAAATTGTTTTTGCAAGTTGCATAATTCATTGTGAATGGATGTGTATGTGTATGTTCGTGAGTAATTGTGGTTTTTTCAATATTAAACTATGTGAAAAGAGTATTTACTTCAGGAACATAATCAAAATGTATTAATACAAATTGCATTTGATGCAATAAATTTACACGAACTATCACAGTATTGCTAGTGGCCCGTGCAATCCTTTTTATTTTAAAATAAATTTCAGAATCATTATTCGGCCCAGCTTCTTAATTTGATTGACGGAGCAGTTAATGCATGTGCTGACCCAAAGTTCTGTATTGATTCCCATTAAAATGAATACCAGATAAAACCGAAAAGACATGTAAGTAGAATAATACAGGGATGGCCTAAGCAAATCACTTTGAATTTTTTTTATAGAATCGTAGTTTACCATAATAAATGATAATAATGCTGGAAAAAATAAAATTAGAGTTTCTTTAATGGAAAACTTGTAGGTCTTTAATCAAGAAAATTCGTTTATTTTTGCCACATTACTAAATGCATGCGATGGCAAGTTTTTATAGCTATCCAAACAAGATATTCAGAATTTTTTTTCACTCCACCCTAATACACACTACCACTTAGTTAAAATAATAATAATCAATTCTGAAAGGTATGGGCCCCACCTCCTAAACATCAGGACTCCTTAAATGGTCAACTTTGTGAGCCCATCCCACAGTATTTATAGTATCGTTCAGTGGGTCTCCTTTCAAACAGTATTGTCCACCGCTGTTCATACAAAGATTGGTGAAAGATGTGTAACGGGCATAACAGGCCTGACTGTAGTAGGAGCTATATTTTACTACAGACACACACACACTACCCCAGCCCTATCCCACACACACTTTTTTGTTAGGAAAGCGAATTAATGCGCTGATGCATTCTTACTTTGTTTCTTTTTACATATGTTATGTAACTGGTGTGTCAACATCAGTGAAGCTAATAAAACATTTCACAAATGTCATCTCGGTAGGTTACTGGACATGCATGAGAAAAATTGAACAAAGAAAATAAAATAAAGATAAATTTGTGAAATGTATCAGATGTTCATATATATATATATCGTGTTGGGCCAACCATAAATATTTTATTGAAATTCTTTGACAGTGCTAAATTTGATATTTATTTTTATTACTCATTTTCCAATTAAGGTCTTGTCCATTAATTTACATAACTAATTTTACAACTTTTTACAAACCTCTAGCTTCTAAAAAAGTGTAAAATTTCGGTGTTTCCCTAATAAATTACCTTTTAATTACCCCAATATTTTACTTCCTCCTAAAATACAAACTTGTAAAAAAATATAACCCCTCCCCTCCCAAATTTAACGTAAAAACAATTTTTTTTTCATAATCTAATTTTACCAAATGTAATGTAATGAACAAAAATTGAAATCTTCTAATATTAAATAACAATATGTTGCTCTTCAATGAGTTTTATTTGACTACCAATGAGGTTGTTCGTTTTATTATTCGTTACTTTTGTAAACAATTACAAATACGCAGTTTTGTTGTAATTTTTTTTTTCAATATCCACTGAAGTATATTTTACGTGTGAGAATTGAACAATTGTGTTTAAAAAACATAGGCTTAGAACCTCTGTGTTATATAGTTAATTAAAAAAAAAACTGTCACTGTAATACCTTATCGCTGATATTCTTTTAGAATGAACTTTTTCAATTCATTAACAACTTATTGCTTTCTTTTCTAATCATTATCTATCATTGATGTGAACTTAATAAAAACAGAGTGCAGAAATAGTTTGTTCAGGACTCTACATTTTAAATATCAAGTTAAGTTTATATTTAGAAATAAATTTTATTTACAGTAGCGTCACTGAAGTGTAAAATATATGAAGAAAATCACGTGAGAAAGATAATGGATACGCCTGACAGACTATACCCATCAACTTTATAAGCACTAAAATAGTTTTTTTTGTGAAACGGAATTTCCAGACAATTATGTAAAAATGGTCAACCTTGGCCACAGTCATCGTGGACAATTTTGTCATTTACTAGAAAACAAAGGCCCGGTATCCGGGACCGCGATAGGTACAGTTGGAGATGAAAATGGTGATATATATTTTAGCGCGTTAACAATCAGTCTATATATTTGCAGTGGTCCCAAGGACATGAACAGATTATTGTAGTCAAAATGCATTTGATAATAGGGACACCTAATAATACATCAAATAAAGTTCATATGTTAAATAGTTCCTCCCAGAAAATAATCTCACTATGGGTAAACATAAACAACTCTTAAAATCATAATTCTTTTCATAATATTTTAATGGACTCCTTTCCATACAGTTATTCATTTAATGTTTTATGATGTTCAACATGGCGTATTAAAAAAAAAGAGAGATGAGTGAGTACGTGTAAGAAACGAAACGCTACATGTTTAACAGGTGGTTTACTTACTGTTATACACAATGTAGCATAGTACAAATAACTAAGAACATATTGCCAACCCAGGATTTGGGGGACCGGTTGGCTTGGCCTCTTGGAGGCTGCCTGCATTTTGACATGAGATATTTTTTGACGCTTCTAAAGCTTGGTTCCGAGAAGAAAGAATCGTTGTGTAGCTTTTAGCTGACCTTAAATTAAAAACATAGTATTCCATCAAAGCTTTAAACATTATAGTTCTGTGAAGCCAGTGCCGAAACTATGATTTGGGGGTTTGTCCTGTTCGGGGGTCTCTGCATGTTGACATGAGATAATGTACGTACTATTTAATGTAAAAAAGATTTTCTGGGGCCCACGTTAAGCTGCGATAATTATTAAATCTCATTCCCAAGAGAATACTTCCATTGTGGGCTCAGAAGCTTAACAAAAAGAACCCCGACTATTAAACGTGGAATCTAACATCCAACTATACCCCTTACATAATTTGCGCACACAAAACCTTATCATTGAGGGAATCTTAATTAACTATTGATATTAGACAGTTAACATTTTTATTCTTAAAAATATAATCAATAGACAATATGTGGCGGCTGTTTGTTTTGGTGTCTTTTAAAATTTTCCATCACATTTTGTTTTTTACTTTTATACAGTTACCTACTAAAGTAATTTAATAAATGTGAAACATAAATAAAAATAAATAAATATAAAACAACTATATTTATCGATACTGTCTAGTTATGTGTTTCAAAAGATTACAGTTTTATGCCTATTTGACTGACTAATCATTTACTCTCTATTGTTATTTTTAGAGATCAACAGGTTATTAAAAAAAGATATTTAAAATTTATAATGTTCTTCTTAAAAGGCTTTTAATTTTTTTAAATCTAAGCTTTCAATATAAAATAAGAATTTCTAGAAAAGAAGTTAAAAACTAAATAAACAGTTGAAATACTTTTTAATAATTTTAAGTCATCCTGGCCACATTTTGCATTTGCAATTAGCTGACGGATAGGTTATTAATATATTTTATTTTTAAAGAATTTTTTCAGCTTTTAAGATTTATCTGATGTTATATTAATTGTAGATTTGTACTAATTTAAACTAGCATGTATTTAGCTCTAGTTTTAGCGCTGCCTTTAGTCTTTATTAAAATATCTTTGGGAAAAAATAACTACTAAGGCTCGATGAGTACTAGGTCTAGGCCTACCGATATTCTTATCTTATAGACGACGTCAACTTGAACTTGTAAGATTACATGTAGATGTATCTATCAATATCTTAGGAAGTTTTTAAATTATAAACATTAATATTATATATTAAATAAAATGAATAATTTAAAAAAAACTTTTAATATAATTATTAAACCCGTAATGGCAAGTGTTTGACTGGGAGTATGATCATCTCACTAGCATTATAATTATTTTTCCTAGTGGCTAGTTGAAGGTAATCTTATGCTGGAATAAAGAATATAAACTTGCAATACTTGAAAATAAATTTATATCTAAGGTGCAATATGATTTATATTTTCTAAGCTTTTGATAAAATTACTTTTGATATCTCTTGAATTTACAATTTATTGTATTTTTCCTCAGTTCTGATAAAGTTGATTTACTTTCAGTTTTAAATTTTCAAATTTTGTTCAATTTAATTTTTAATTTTATTTAAATGGTATATTTGTTTTTTTGGTGTTAAAAATTTCTACAATTATTTTTATATTTCAATACAATTTTTGTAAATATTTTATTCTTTGTTAAACTACTTGAATTTCTTTCTGCCTTAAATGTTAAAAAATGGTATTTTTATATTATCAAACTTAAAAAAAACAGCAACAAGCTAATTTTATTTTATTTACTAATATGTACATATAGATATTTATGTCTAGTGTAACACTCTAAAAGTAACTTGTCTCAATAGTGGGTGAGTAGGAGACAGAATACTTTTATAACTTATATGCCCCGCCCTGCATTAAAATTTTTAATTTGTAGATCTACAAACATTTGTTATGTAAAATTAATAGAAATATTGTTGAAATTAAACATTTATAAATCGCCAATCCTTTAATGATGAATAGATATTTTGTCGATATCCATCGGAAGTTTTCAACCCACAAGTGTGTCTTAATTGTTACTAAAGAAGTACTTGTCTATTACATATTTAAATCAGTGTGTCATAAATGTTGTAAAGTTGTAGGCTGTATATTTTCACTTTGGTCTTTAAAAAACAATACCCTTAAACTTGTTTTTCCAAATTTGATGAACTTTTAAATGTAACACAAATTATTAAAATAATGCAAAAAGTTCTAATAGGATTATATATGAATTTTGAAATGCTTGCAAAATGAAACTCATTAAAGCAATAGCAAGGAAATTATAATTTTTAAATTAAGTATTTTTGAATGTATGAAAATTCACTATATTAAAATTAGGTATTAAATATTAAATTATAAAATATCTTCATGACCGGTTTTATAGTATAGGTTCTTATATCTATCATGCAGTTTACATGGTTTTAGAAAATGAACGCTTTATGTTAAAAAATATTTCAATTAGCATTGGCATAAGTAGAAATTGAGCCATAATCTCCAGCAATAACAAATGAAGATTTGAAAAAACAGCTGAAAATTAAAAAGAATTTCTAATGTTTGAATTTTTTGCTTTGGTTAAACTTTCATGGTTTAAAATTCAAACACTTTTAGCTTAAAATGTTGCTCGAAAATTTTTGAATTCTAAAATAATTTATCTTGAGTTTTTAAAATACTAAAATTTGTTTTAAGAAATTCTGTCCAAATATTTTTTTTTAAATGTCAATAACCAAGTAGACAAGAATGTATAATGTAAAAAAAAAGAATGTTTTAAATAGTTTTATTTTCATATTTGTCTTTAACTTTAAATCAGATACCCAGACATTACTATATATTACTGACAATGATAAATAAATATATATATATATACACTTGTTTTTAAAAATGTATACAACTTGGCTTAAAACCTGATATTGATGTGTGTTTTTTAAATAGATCTCAAGTCACCTGGTATACAGTTTGAGGGAAAAAACTACAGATACTCTGTGAGGTAAAAATATATTTTGTTGTCAGTTATGTGACTTTGGTGTAATATAAAACATACCATTTTAATTCAGTATCTTCTAATTTCTTAACATTTTAATTTTGTATTCTGATTTTTTTAAAAAATTTTTGTTATATTTTGTGTTTTATTTTTACACATTTTCAGGTCAGCAAATTAACTCAGATGTAAGAAGTTGGAAAAATAAAATTAAACAAAACAAAATACTATTTTTTTGAATGGTAAGTGTTTTTATTGCAGGAATTGTGTCTTGATTTCTACATTGTTGGAAGGAGAAGTTTGCATTCAAATATTTTATTTAACTTTATATTTAGATATATTATTTTTTTTTAGTTAACTAGCCTGAGTTGGAATAATTTCAGTTGTAAACTATAATAATATTTATGTGAATTATTGATTTGTTTATTTCAGACTTAAAATTGTATGACAGCTGAGATCCAAAGTCTATTGATGGACAGTGAACCACACACAAACAACTTTATGGCAAAGAAACACACAATTTATTATTATTATTTACATTGTGGTAATATAACAGACATAATATGCGAACTTGATATCTTTGATATTTTAATGTTTAGCAAAGACTAGCATGTTGAAACATTTTCTATTTCAAAATAATAAGTTGATTTGTTCTTTACAGGTGATCATGAAACTCAGGTGTCAGAAGGTGGAGAAGCTGATCTACACAAACATCTTATTGGCTGTGAGAAGAATCCAGGTCATAGACAGTTTATACCTGTTGATACATTCACCTGAAACCATCTACCTGAAGGTCATCGTGACAATGAATTGCATGAACTGATCAAAACTACAACTGACCTGACAGTCAGAGTTGATGTTAAAATGACCAGTCCACACAGACCAGAGTTTTGGCCAGACACAAAAGTTTCATATCCATTTTACAACATGAGAGACAAAACAAACTTGAGAACAGGAAGTGGGATGATGAGTGTGGAGTGTACAAGTTTACAGATGGATATAGTCAATATAGAGGTAAACATTTGGAGAACTACACAACATGTTGGTACAAAATGTAAACATTCAGACACAGCCAGCAACGAGTGGTGGGAGTTTGATGTGTACACAGCCACACATGGTGTTTAAGGACATTGAGGCTAGCCACACGTCCTTGAGATTGTTTTATGATAGAGAAGACAGTCCAGTGGTCAGTGTTGATCAGGTCGGTGTTGATAATGTAAACATTGAGAGTGACAGGTGTAGGTTGAGATGTGTGACATGTGAGAAAAATCTGGGAGATAAACTGAACAAGTTGTGGGAGATTTTATGAAGATGTCTGGTGGAAAGTCAAAAACAAATATGAGAATCTCGAGATGTGGACAAGTTGAACTTTATGGTGTCACATCCTCAAGGGATGTAGTAAACAGGTCAGTGTTGGTCACTGGGTGACAGATACAAGGTGGGTGGTGGTGACAATAAATTTACCTACACAACATGTACATGTCCAGGTAGTAGTGGAGCCAGAGTTCATTTTGTGGGGTATAATGATGGTGGGTGGTGGTTGTATCAACATGTCCACAGTGGAAGTTTAAATTTAAACTTAATTACAGCGGGACTGGTTATGTTCGGTGAGTTGTTTGTAAACAAACAATATGGCGGTGTTGTATTTTATTTGTATGTCATTCTATTATATTATGACATCAACATAAACATTTGTTGTTTGTTTATTATTGTCATCAATATATTTATTTATTCTAATACTGTTTGCTTTATTATTATCATCACAATATATTTATTTATTCTAATGTTGTTGTTTATTATTGTCATCAATATATTTATTTATTCTAATGTTGTTTTTTGTTTATTATTGTCATCAATATATTTATTTATTCTAATACTGTTTGTTTATTATTATCATCAATATATTTATTATTCTAATGTTGTTTGTTTATTATTGTCATCAATATTTATTTATTCTAATGTTGTTTATCTTCTGTGTCTGCACTCAAATATTTTATACTTTCAATAAAAGTTTCACTTGACAAATATTAGTGTTTATTTTTCTTTCTTTTCTGTATTTTTGGTCACGTCATGTTTTTGTTTATTTGTTTATTAAAATACTTGAATTACGTCATAAACAAAATGATAAGAAAATTAAATTATTTTAACACAATCATATATCGAAAATAGGTATACGATCGACGGAATGTTAGCAGATCGTTTAAAACTGAGCAAATGTGAACGTACATTATCGTACAGCAATAATGAACAATATTTATATAATGAATCAACAAACAATTCATTTAACTTTATGGTTGCTGAATATTGAGTAAAAAGAAAATATACATTAAAAAAAAAATAATGTGCAAAAAAATTGGCAATCAAAGGGAAATAATCATTAAATTATTTAATTGTCATAGTCAGATTACAGTTGTCTCCTATAACATAAACATTAAAAAAAAAAATAATGCGCAAAAAAAATTGGCAATCAAAGGAAAATGATCATTAAATTATTTAATTTTCACAAAGTTAGATTACAGTTGTCTCCTATAACATAAGAAAAAATTCTTCCGAAACAATTAAAAAAAGTTTGAAAACAAACAAAAAAGCCATTAATGATAAATATATATTAAAAACAGCAGAAATAAGACGTTAAATACCCGGATTTGCAAAATTTGTTGAGCATAAAATACTTTATAGAGGGACTTATCAAATTTTAATGACATAGCCATTAAAAGTGTTTGTTTTTGGGAGACGTGAAACTATCTGTAAAGCCTCCTGCGTCTCTGTATCCTCATTTTACTATATCTATGATTATACAGCAGTCCCACAATATACACAAACTTATACCAAGACCAGCAACTCTTACTAATCTCTAATAAGATCTAAAGATAATGATTCAAAATATTAGGCCTATTTCTACAATTTCTATAGGAAAGCCAAAAAAATAATAAAAACTATACAAATAATTTATGGATTGGATATATTTCGATCTGCTGGGCATGTTACTGTCTGTAAGGATATTCAATCTGGCAGGTACGCTTTCCATCCATTAGCCTAGATCCATAATGTAGACATTCCGTCCATTAGTCTAGATCCATATTGTAGACATTCCGTCCATTAGTCTAGATTCATAATGTAGACATTCCGTCTGTGAAGAAGAAGGTTCTCACACATTTTAGAATGTAGGTCTGGAAGATAGGATAGTATATAAAGTAAATCTTTGAGAGGTTAAATCAAGAGTTCAGCGTTCAATCTTTGGGGTTAAGTCTTTACATTTACAAGCGAACCGGGTTAGGGACATGATATATGATATCTTTAGGACTTGATATATGATACCTTAGCCTTTGTTCCGAGAGTGGGGGAGATAGTCAACTAACATTCCTGTCAAACAGATAAATACCGGACACAACTCAAGGAGTCAACAAAACTTTCTGAGAAACAGATAAATCACCGGACACACCTGAAGGCGTCAACTAACATTCCCGAGAATCAGATAAATCACCGGACACAAATGAAGGTGTCAACTAACATTCCCGAGAAACATATAAATCACCGGACACAACTTAAGGTGTCAACTAAACTTCCCGAGAAACAGATAAATCACTGGACACAACTGAAGGAGTCAACTAACATCTCTAAGGACACAACTGAAGGAGTCAACTAACATTCCTGAGGACAAAACTGAAGGAGTCAACTAACATTCCCAAGGACACAACTGAAGGAGTCAACTAACATTCCCGAGGACACAACTGAAGGAGTCAACTAACATTCCCGAGGACACAACTGAAGGAGTCAACTAACATTCCCGAGAAAGAGATAAATCACCGGACACAACTTAAGGTGTCAACTAAACTTCCCGAGAAACAGATAAATCACCGGACACAACTGAAGGAGTCAACTAACATTCCCGAGGACACAACTGAAGGAGTCAACTAACATTCCCGAGGACACACAACTGAAGGAGTCAACTAACATTCCTGGAGGACACAACTGAAGGAGTCAAATAACATTCCCGAGGACACAACTGAAGGAGTCAACTAACATTCCCGAGGACACAACTGAAGGAGTCAACTAACATTCCCGAGGACACAACTGAAGGAGTCAACTAACATTCCCGAGGACACAACTGAAGGAGTCAACTAACATTCCCGAGGACACAACTGAAGGAGTCAACTAACATTCCCGAGAAAGAGATAAATCATCGGACACAACTGACGGTGGGAAAGGGCGCTAACCTTTTAATGGGTTTTTTAATTGGCCAATCCAACAAGTGGGTGGTGCACTAAGGCTGATGGAAACAAGAAACGGAGCGTGGGAGAGCGAGAGATTAGGGCCATTAGATTTGAAGATAGAGTAGGTAAGTGGGCTGGGGCAAGCGGTAGAGAGGGACATGCGATAAAATGAAGTCCACTATAGTCTACTATTTTTCTAGCAGTTAGTAAGAGCATAATTTTAGTAGTAAAACATAGCGGTAGAAATATATATAGAAGGCGTTAGAGACTATTTGATTATGTTATGTTATGAACTTTTGATGTAAAGATTTGATGTTGTAAAATAAACATTAAGATTAAAGAAGGAAAATACAAAGTTCGCATTCGACTCTTCTGTTACTTCTGCGTTTGTACATTAGCACTGTAACCAAACAAACCAAAAGTAAACCCAGCACGCAACACCATCCGTTAGTCTAGATCAGTGGTTCAAAACTTTTTTTATCCATGGACCCCTTTATAATCAAAACGTGTCCACGGACCCCCGAGTGAAAAAGCATAGGATCATTTTTTTTTCTATAATTGATTGAATTTTGTTGCAAATCATTGTCTTTGCTTTCCAGGAATATCAACACAGAATCAAAGAGCGCATACAATGTGATTTAAACATGCACCTTTAGATAACCAACGTACTTCTGTGTAGTTGTTGTACGGTTATCGTCTTCGTCAATTTTCAAACAAAGTTGAGAAAATATCACATTTAGGCAATCATTCTGATTTTATTAACTGCTTGAATGACGTAATCTAGTGATCCATGCAAACGTTTACTAAGATTTCAGCAATAAACAAATGATGTTGATGAGTGATATAATGTACTGAAAATACATTTGGTACAGCTTTTTTAAGTATGCTAGAAAGCTTTGTATCTTCCTACTATTGCAGGAGCACCATCAATAGCAAAAGAAATGATATTATACAAGGGTATAGCTTTTATATTGAACAAATCTTATTAATTCAGCATATAACGTTTCACCTTTTGTAACGGTTTCCGAACATTTAGCAAATATTTTCTTCTTTACAAATGTTACATAAGCTCAAAATAAAGCTTTGGTTCCTGGTAAAGTGAACCAGTGCCGTAGCGAGCTTAACTTCTGCGCCCGGGGCACAGTACCATTAAATAACTTTTTGGCGCCCTCCACCATTCAAAAATCATATAATAGTATATGAAAATATACCATTTGGCTCCCCTTGTTGAGTAGCAGCCGAGGCATGATGCCCCACTTGCCCACCCCTAGCTACGCCTCGAAGTAAACTCGTCAAGCTGAATAGAACATTCAGATGTTTTTAAACAATTACATTAAGTATTTTCAACGGCCTGAGCCATTTCGTTAATCTTTCTTTGTATTGTATTTATTACTCAGTGTAATTCTGTTTATAACGTTGACATGTGGTTTGTGCAAAACTGTGTGTATCACACAACTGGCAAATAAAGTTCTTCATCAATAATATACATCTTTTCTGACTTTGCAATCGATAAGAAGCATGCAGTCATCATCATCTTGTTTAGATGCTGTCCTGATGAATAGTTGCAGTGATGTTTCTCGGCCTTTTTGGTTAATATCAAAAGTGTATTATCTGCACTATAATGGATCTTAGCTATTTGGCTAACCTGGTTTAGTATGCATACCATTGTCTGTGGGTAAAAGATCATTGGGGTTCTCCTGACCAGGAAAATAACTTTTTAGCGAAGGTGTTGGTACTGTGGTCAATGAGTGCAATCTGAGACAATGGTATTCACACCATTCCACTCTGTCCCACTCCAAGCACACCGCTCTAGCCTGCCATTTCTGGCGGGTAGTCAGGCACATTACACCCTCCCTCTGTCCGAGTGGCAGAATAAAAAAGAAAACCTTGCCTTGTCATTCTGGCCGATAAGGTACACACACACAGTGCTGGTCTGGTCAGTCTAGGCATGTCTTAATAACCGTTTTCTATGCCTTGCCGATAGATTGTGGGGAAACAATAATTATAGTCAGAGTTTGATGACGCCATTTCCACATACTACGATGCCCAAAGCTAGAATGTAGTGATTGTACTCCTCAGTTCACCATTATATGTCAGTTCATGTTCATGCAGTTATACTAAAGAATCAAATATTACAATTGTTACTTTCAACGGCGTTGACATAGTATATTTTAGTGTTGTTCACTGTTACGGGAACATCACAAGAAGTTTATTAAAGAGCCTCGCAACATAAATAGAGCATAATTTTACTATTTTACATTAAACCTTTCACGGACCCTCTGGAGTTGTTCAGGGACCCCAAATGAATTTTAATTTTCCACGGACCCCCTGAGGTAATACCGCGGACCCTGGGGTCCGTGAAACCACTTTGGGAACCACGCCGTAGACCATGTATGTCTCTCAGATCAGGACTAGGAGAGGTAATAAAAGAAATCACGCCTAATATTTTTTATGATACTCTCCACAAAATACTAACTTTTAAATAAGAATATATAAAGAACAAGAACATGTAGAAGGCATACATCCCTTACATGATGTTGATAATGAGTAATATTTAAAGTGTGTAATAAATGGAATTTTACTTTTCTTGTTAATTTATTTATGTACAAGATGTTGAAACAGGCCCGTTAATAATAACGGCTATAAAACATCAATCATTTTGTTTAATAAATCAATACAATAAAAACGTAAAGTTTATATTTTGGCAATCATTCAGGCTATTTATATATACTTACATATATAGCTTATCTAATTTTTGGGCATAAAAGATTGAATCTTATTGAAGTTCACTTCTGGGTATTTTGGCAGCATTGACATTTGGTGCTTCAACAGCCGTTTGTGAGAACAGTTTCTCAACCCTCACACGAATGCTCACCCCATGTTACAAAAGCGTCTAAGCAATCTTTTCCTGCTTGTGCATTTGAAAAAGATTTAACAAAAATCTGAATGCTGTAGCATTTTAGGTAAATTTAGTGCTAACCCAGGCCTGTAGCCAGGTCAAAGTAAGCAGGGAGGCACCAATAATACCCAGCAATACCTTTACTTTTTCTTTATTTTTCCTCTTTTTCTTCTTTTTAAGTGGGTGCACTCCACACCTAGCAGGGGCACGGCCCCCAGTGCCCCTTGGCTACGGGGCTGGCTAAACCACGAAGTTTGCAAATTTGAACGTATATAATAATATAAGTTCGCAAATAAGTGCCGACGGGTGTAAGTTGGGGGGTTGGCAGGGGGGCCAATGCCCAGGGGCCCGGCGAGTTTTAGGGACCCGGATTGAGCTGGCCAGGGGCCCGAAATTTTTTTTTGATGGGCCTGTTCGCAACCTTGTAATAGTTTTATATATTGATATCTTCTGAGGACAACTAGCAACTTAAATAATTGCGACTGTTTTTGTGATAGATCTGTTCTTTGTTTTCAATATTGTATAAGAAATAACACACAAATAGCTAAGCTTTATTCATGCATCTATGTGGTTCTTCCCGGGTTGTACGTTAAACAAACAGTATAATAATATAAATCAGGTATCTATTAGGTAACAATTATGTAGCAGAACTATTGGTCAATATATTTATAACAGGAATCAGAAATTGCTCAGCCTCAATAAATTTTTATCATTAAAACTCTTTACTATTTAAATTATTTTTAACAAAACTGCAACATGCCATGCATTATTAAAACGTGGGTTAAAATTATATATTTCTAATAAATAGCTAAACAATCGGTACTAAAATGCACCATTCCAGATATGGAACTGCAAAATTTCTTAGGAGGGGACTCACCAGATCCCCTCCCAAACCCCTCCTCTCCGTTCGCAAAAATTTCGGCGCTTCGAGCCTCCATCTTCACCCCCTTCGAATATTTCTTCTACCCCACCAGGGGAGGACGTTAGGGCCGGGGGCCCATGCGCCCCCCGTTATTGCAAGTTTAGGTAATACATCATTAAATTATCGAAATATTTTTTTTGTTCTAAGACCAATTTTCAACAATGCAACAGTTTTGCCCCCCCCCCCCGGGATCAATGCCTTGCCCCCCCTTTCCCCGTCAAAGTTGTCTAGATCCGCCCTGATCATTTCTTCGGCACCCCCCCACCCCGAAAAAAATTTCTTCGACCACTCCCGAAAATGTCTTCGGCCCCCTAATGCAATATTCCTGACTACGGGCCTGTGTTGAAAGTTTAGACATTTCTTCAGTACTGTAAGAGGACAAACTGACATGCATTGCATCATGTATGTTTCATTTATTTGAAATATAAAATGTAAGTACACTCAATAAAGGAAGGGGGTAAGGACATATATTATTGTTGTCTGCCCTTTGGTTCTTTGGTTTAGTAATAAGTGTATGAACAATTTCACAATATAAATATGATTAGATCGCTGCAACCATATTCTAAAACTGTCTAAATTCTATGAAAGACAATGATGACATAGAAATGTGAAACATTTACACTATTTGATTGTCTGACATATAAGTTCGATTCTGATTGCAACAAGTTCCCTAGTTCGTTGTTTAATTTTTAATTTCCCAACTACCAGACAACTCGAATTGATCCCTTCTTCATCTACATACCTGTAATTACTATTAACTACATTACCTATATTTAGGCAATGCGAAATCTGTTTTTGTTGTCAACATACATTGTTATGTAAGTCAATGAGTCGCATATATGTATTTCTGTAATATCTATTGTTATAAGATCACAAATAAGTAGACAGTGCATTACGTAGTATCATACATTTACTTTTGCATTATAAAACATTTAAAATGATAAATGCTTTAAATTTTGTCAGGGGTCTCAAGTTTATTTAGAAGGACTCTTTGTATGTTAAATACTGAAGTTTTATTAATTGGTAGCAGTAATACTGAAGTTTTATTAATTGGTAGCAGTACATACTGAAGTTTTATTAATAGGTAGCAGTACATACTGAAGTTTTATTAATTGGTAGCAGTACATACTCAAGTTTTATTAATAGGTAGCAGTACATACTGAAGTTTTATTAATTGGTAGCAGTAAATGCTGATGTTTTATTAATTGGTAGCAGTACATACTGAAGTTTTATTAATTGGTAGCAGTACATGCTGAAGTTTTATTAATTGGTAGCAGTACTTACGATGTTTTATTAATTGGTAGCAGTACATGCTGAAGTTTTATTAATTGAAGCAGTACATACTGAAGTTTTATTAATTGGTAGCAGTACATACTCGAAGTTTTATTAATTGGAAGCAGTACATACTGAAGTGACACTGGTAGCAGTACATACTGAAGTTTTATTAATTGGTAGCAGTACATACTGAAGATTTATTAATTGGTAGCAGTACATGCTGTAGTGAAGTTATCAGAACAAATTATGACAGTGTTATTTCCTATTAACTATAACTACTAAACAGTTATTGATGTGACGGTGACATTGAAACTTATAGACCTACTAAATTGTATTATACATAATACTAAAAGCATTCGAATATATTGACGTTCAAATGTTACACAAATCTAATCAAAGAACAAAAAAATATTGAAAAAAATTAAGTTAAGAGATAAATAATTTATTCAGTTATTTTAAACGAAACATTGACTGAAGTATTGTTACTTGTCAAATGATGTTCATTGTTAATATAAATGAAAAATACTGAATTTATCAAATCAGGACTGATAATCAAACCAAATATTTACACAAACTCAAGCATGCTGGTAACTAGATTGTAATTGAGGCTATTTTCATTGTCTGTGAATGAGTCAGCGACGTCCACTTTAAGTATTTTCTTGACCAATACTCTCATTATACTGTTGAATTCCTCCACCAATCCGATCGCCTTCTCAAACAGAACGTACTTGAAGTTCCTCAATGGAACCACATCTAAACCAGGGCGTGGTCTCAAGATCTCATCAACAAGTCCACGACATCTGCAGATGGAATCAATGGCCAGAATAAAGCAATTGTATGTTTCTGTCTTCCTTTATTAGGATCAATTTTCTGTTTTTTGGTTTCTTCTTTGACTTTATATTTCTGATTGAAATATAAATTTTATTTTACTAATAACAATATTAAAATAAAAGTCTACTCAGACTATAAATAATATAATATTATTACATAAAAAATGCATCATAGGTGATAATTTGCTATACTGACAGTACAAACAATTAATGTATCACCCTACTAATGTTCTCGGTGTCACTACTTACTAAGATGGCCTTTACCTAACGTTCTTTTTGTTTTGTCTTCTCTGTATGGAACTTATTGCCGGATAAAACATCTGGAATACAATAACATGACATAAATACGTTCCGAACTAATAAAGTAATTATTTAATTTTCTCTAACATAAATATTTAAAAAAAATCGAACCGGCGAAACTTCAATCTTTGGTTTAAAAATCCTACATAAATCCTGAGTTTTCTTTGATTTAGATTCGCGTTTAGCATTTTTCAATCCTGTGATGAGGTTTTTTACTATTCAACTCAGTGTTGGATTTGTCTTTAAAGACATAATCTTGCCTGCAATTGACCAATAAAAAATACCGTCATATACTGTGCCATTTACTCTGTCAAATACTTTGTTACTTACTCTATCAGTTACTTGACAACAAAACCTACAAGAGAAGGGGTGAACAATGCGCTTCAGAATAACTTTATCTTATACACATTTTTTCAAGCACTGACAATTTTGTCATATTTCGAGTGTTACTGGCGTTAGTTCCATTTGAGAAGGGTTTTTAAAATTATTCTGTCTCAAGATCAGAAAAAATAATTTCAAACGAAACAAAAATTAATATTAGAATACAAGCACATAGTTATATGTGAACGTCCGACTTCCATCTGTGATATATTTTGTGTGTTACAATGTGTTTTTAGAACGGGACAGAGAATTAAGACTGGACAGTGTAATGGACAAACAAACATATTTTTTTACAAATTATTTTCCTTTATCTCACTGGTTGTTTTGTATGTCATCCACAACATTGAGTTTTCTATTAAATACATCCGGGAGGATTTTTATCAATTTTTTGAACTAAAAGTTTGTTGACACTTTTTCTATCTTTTTTTTTTTTGATACATTGACAAGTTAGTGAATAAGCCATTAAAATACATAACTCTTTTTATGACCTGTTAGATTCGCCCTTTACGTTTTAGATAGAAAGCTTTTGTTAAGTATTGAATAGCATATTTATAACACCTTAGTATAAAATACACACACATACTATTCAAAAACAACAACTATTCTTATAAGAAACTATGTTAAATATTGAAGATAACGGACTTTCATAGGGTAAATATGACACAAGATTTAGACTTTGGTCACATTAAACTTTTTTGTTATATGGAGTCGTTCACTTATGGTGTAATTTTTTCATCTACTTGTTTTTGTCAGATTTATCAAAATATCATAAGCTAACATTACGTCAATCCGTCTCATTGAAAACATGCCAATAATTCGATTCATCAGTTGACTCGATAAATGTTAAACTAGATACAATTTATATCTTAAATTTATAACTATTATTGTGAGTTAAATATCAGTGAAACATTTCTTATGTTTATGAAGTGAAGTTGTATGAGTAATATTTAATACTACACCGCTCACTTTCTAATTTCTCTTTCAAGTAAAACAAAACTGCGAGCAATGTATACTAACAACATTTATGGGTAACTATGTACAACTTTTTTGGGCGGCTGTGTACAGCTTTATTGAGCGACTATGTACAACTTTAGCTGGCGACTATATGCTACTTTATGTACATGAATGTACTGAGGAGATCATTAGTACCAACATCCACTCCATTAACTTACAAACTATGTACTGACTACATCGAAAACTCTGTACACTTCCTATCCCATGGACTGTCAACTCTCTCTCTTGTCTGTCTCCCCTGTCTGTCTCTCCTTTAACTAACTAAAAATCATCGCTTATCACACACACTCAAAGCACGTTATGATGTCAATGATCAGATGTCAAATGACAGCGATAACTGTCGAAAATTAATTTGCCACATACTAAATAGACAACCTTTGTTAATACCATGATGTTATTAAGGATAAGCCAGGGCACTCCCCTATTTAACACACTAAGTAAAATATCTTAAATAAGTCTTTTCCTCATAAGTCAAAGTTCATGGGAGGGATTAAACCATAGATACATCTATGCTATATGCACTTCCCCACATCTTTGTTTTGCGATTGTCAGATGTTCGGTCACTCCCTTGACATTTTGTGCCCATGTATTTGAAACATGAAATTTCACTCCACACTGGTCACATGATCAAATTATTGATGTTCAATATTGGCAGAAGATCGATCCTTGTGGTTTAATCTTTTGGCAATAAATGTAATGCTGTTTAACACTATACATGTAATGCTGTTTAAAGAAATAAATGTAATACTATTTAACACAGTAAATGTAATACTGTTTAACACAAACATACTATATTATCTTTCTTTTACCAGTTCAGAGCGTCCCCCCCCCCCGTTACCAAAGCTGGTTGTAGGACAAAACCCCAGCGGACAAACCCCCCGCAGACTAAACCCCCAGCGCAAAAACCCAGCGGACAAAACCCCTAAAATATTCAGATTTAATATAAGTCAATATTAATAATACTTCCTTATATACGAAGTTGACCATTGGTCGAGGGAAATGTTTTTCGATATAAGAGATATCATGTCGGTCAACACAGTTTATCATTAGGCAGGTTTCTATGCTGTTTTATGTAAAAAAAGGATTGGCTTTCGACCGCTGTGGTTCGTATGCTGTTGCTGTTTGTTTTACCGTCTGCTATAAACGTGTGTCTGGCGCGAGAATTAATGGTAAAATATAGATACTTCAGTATCGACCTTGGGCTAAAACCTTTAATTTTGCATTTTTTTACCTTGTAAGATAATCTGACTGTTGATATAAAGTTAACAAGAGATTGACTCCTTGACCACTATGGTTCGACGGGGTAATGCAGCTTATATTGGGATGAAAAAACCTTCAAAATACATATTTTATATATTTTCATCGAGGTATTATATATTACATTTTCTTCAAATAAAAAATTAGGTCATATAATAAATTTTATAATAAAAATAGGGAGAGGTCCAAAGGTTTCGTCCTGATACCACCAAAGCTACCCCCCCCCATATCATGTTCCACTCATCCCTTACCCTTCTAGATTTGTGGTCAGCGCTGATATGACCAGCCTACGCTCGGGAGCTGGACAAAGGTGTACTTCACACATTTGGCCACTGACCGAGATCAAAGCCCTACCGGTATCAGGGAAATCCTCTGACCCAGGCTTTGATGTCCTAATCCCCCCTCCACCCTTTATTCTGGGGCAAGCGGTCGATTGAGACAGTCGATTTAGTTATTTTATTTAGAGATTAAAGTAAATGAAAGTTTAAACTGGGAAATAGTCACGAGTAATTTTAATAAAATCTTAGATTTATAATTCAATAATAGCAAGTGTTTGAGTTACCTTATTGTATTTAACTGTATTGTGTGAATATAATAACATGCCAGCCACATTTAAGGATACTATTGAAATAGTCCGTAACATCACTCAAACACATAGAGATACAAAGCTTTTCAGATACATTTTGTTAAACTAGACAGATTGACTTTCCGTATGAAAAATGACGATATCTTATCAATGTTATTCAGCTCGATACTTTGAGTAATTAAGATAGTAATCAATTGGTACAATTACATATTGCCACCAAACTGATTTCAAAGACATCACAAAAATTACACTAAATAAAGGCAGTAGCTCACGCCTAGTGATCATTCCGTTTATAATTGTTTTCTGTGTCACGCAAATAAATCTTGTTGAACCAATTGATAACAGAAACAAATATTAATATAATTCACAATTATTGAATAAATGTAAGAATATTAAACAAAATACTGACATAGTAGTGTCTAAATTATTAGGAGAGCTCTGTTTGGAATAAATTACTTTTACGTTACCATGCAACACCTTCTTATACAACTATGTTCAGATTGACACTTTCACTACAACAATGTTCAGATGGACACTTTCAATACGACATTGTTCAGATATCATCTTTCATAGGACATTGTTCATATTGACACTTTCAATACAACAATGTTCAGATTGACACTTTCTAATACAAGATTGTTCAGATTGAAACTTTAATACAACAATGTTCAAATTGAAACTTTCAGTAATAGAAACAGCGCTTCGGAGTAGTTTAACTCCACACTGATCACACAAAAGATTAAATTCACTAATATAACAACAAACGTTTATACCAAAGTAAATTATAATATTTCATTTCCTTTTGTTAAAATGTTATCTTTGGCCGGCCAATGTCTGACAATCGAGGAGCTATGTAAACATTGTTTGAACATCAATATTGTTCCTGAAAACCACTTTTGTTACTCACACCTCTCTGAGTTGTTATAAACTGTGACTAAAGTCTTTGTAATACGATTAAAAAACCGGAATTAGGTCCACAACAGTCTCTCGTATAAGTTGTGAGATTTGAAAAACCTGTACAATATATGTATCTATATATCTCAGACATGAACTAATCCTGTACACTATATATCTAAGACATGAAATAATCCTGCACACTTTATATATAAATATCTCAGACATGAAATAATAATATACACTACATATCTATATAATATGACATGAACTAATCATGTACACAATATATCTGACTTGAAATAATCCTGTACAATTTTGATATCCTGTGACATGAAATAATCCCGTACACTTTATATCTCAGACATGAAATAATCATATACACTATATATATATATATATATATATATACTCTGACATGAAATAATCCTGTAAACTATATATCTATGCAATTAAATAATCCTTTCAATTCATTTCACTTTCATCTCAATTAGTGCCCACATTTTAAATTTACAAACATAGACATTGTCAGTTTTTTAGTTAAAATAGTTACCGTACCTTTTTAGCCTTTCGAAATATTCCTTCGCTTTTTTCTTTTTCTGATTAATCATTTGTATTTTTTATCACCTGAAGTTGTGAAAAGAAATAATAAAAAGTGAATAGAAAAATTAAAGACATTATTTATCTAAAATGACATCCATTGGACGTCCAATTCCTGATAGGTGGTTCAATTGAAACTGCTGGACAGCTAGACTGACAGTTTACATTGGCTGTGTGCGACCGGCCAAAATCAAAGTTACAATTGGAACGTATTGTGTAAATCGGAGAACATCAATTACGAAATTTTTGAACATCAAAACAAGCTAAATTTACCGAAAACAGATTAACCACTTTTTGAATAGATTTAGTTGATACTAATTAACATAGTTAAAATATATAGAAAAACATAAAGGGAAGATACAGTACTGAAACAGGTTGATCGCTAGGTCTAGCCGACTGTCTCTATGTCTTAAATGTAATTTTATTGGGAGGTTAGTGGTTAGTGGTGGGAAATTAAATATTTTGAAGCTATTTAAATTCTGACAGTGTCAATGTAAAGAAAAAAATTATTGGCACAAAATCAATTAAATTGATCATGGAGAAATTCTTATACAATATATCACAAATGTTGTGATACGTTTGAAAATATTTTTCTTCCGGCAAATGTTTTCAACACTGTCTTACATATTTAACCCGCGACATTGCATGCATGGTAATTAGCATGTTATATATGTGAACAAATAATGCTCGATAACTTTCGTATGGATAAAATAGTAATGATTCTCGTGCATACTAAAATATGTCAGTATAATTTCTCAACTTACCTGATTTAGTTGTTCTTCAAATCTTCACTGTATTCTGGTATCATGGGCCGCTCTCCCTTTATTTCAGCAAAAAGTTTAGGATTATAAGCAATAGCTCTACTCATTTTTTTTTCTAGCACTTTTTATCTTATTTGCCTATTATTAACTGCCAAAATAATAATAGTAAGATTATGAACTACCCGGGAATAGAAATTATATGTCCAGACGACGTTTAATTATAAACTACTCAGATATAGAAATGATATGTCCAGTCGAGGTTTAATTATAAACTACTCAGATATAGAAATGATATGTCCTCACGAGATTTAGCTAAGTTATGTTTTGAATGTAGCTCACAACTTTAAATATACGATCTTTATTTCCTACACTTTTCTGTTTTGAATGTAGCTCACAACTTTAAATACACGATCTTATTTCCTACACTTTTCTGTTTTGAATGTAGCTCACAACTTTAAATATACGATCTTTATTTCCTACACTTTTCTGTTTTGAATGTAGCTCACAACTTTAAATATACGATCTTTATTTCTACATTTTTCTGGATAGTCGAAAGACTCGGACACCAATTGGGGGAGGAGGAAGAGTTAAAGTAGGTCACAAACCTGTCAGCAAAAATGGTGAAAGGGTTAGCCCCGGTAGACCATTGTCCACGCATCACATTTGTTCTACATACATGGTCCACGCATCACTTTGTTCTACATGGTCCACGCATCACATTTGTTCTACATACATGGTCCACGCATCACATTTGTTCTACATACATGGTCCACGTATCACATTTGTTCTACATACATGGTCCATGCATCACATTCTTGCTCTGCTGGCTACGGTCCACGCATCACATTTGCTCCCACATACATGGTCCACGCATCACATATGTTCTACATACATGGTCCATCCATCACATTTGCTCTACATACCTGGTCCACGTATCGCATTTGTTCTACATACATGGTCCACGCATCACATTTGCTCTACATACATGGTCCACGCATCACATTGTTCTACATACATGGTCCACGCATCACAATTGCTCTACATACCTGGTCCACGCATCACATTTGCTCTACATACATGGTCCACGCATCACATTTGCTCTACATACATGGTCCACGCATCACATTTGTTCTACATACATGGTCCACGCATCACATTTGCTCTACATACATGGTCAACGCATCACATTTGTTCTACATACATGGTCCACGCATCACATTTGTTCTACATATATGGTCCAAACTATTACAATAGGCAGTGAAAACTTTTATGTACACACCTTTGTACTGAGCATTAAACTCGGAAAACAAACCTTTCAATGATGACAACCATTTACAAGTATTTTCATATTCACAAATTTGTGAAAAAAATTCTACCGAGATAGAATGAAAAATTTTGAAATATTAGTAGAAAGATATATACAATGATATTACTGGTTGTCATAAAACATTTGTAGTGGCAAATTGAGACTAAATGAATTGCTTATTTACTAATGCACATGTAGTTGATAAAAGAACATCTTATCACAGACTCCCTTAATGGTGAAACGATCGGTTGGTCATAATTGACTTTATCACGGACTAATCCAGTTGGGGCAACTACGCAAGTAGTCACCTGTGATGGCGCTACTGGCTTGTACTAATATTAGAAAATTGTATTGTGATACTAAAAACATTAATTGTTGACCGATTCCCGCTCAAATACGACGCTACAATGTGCTATTGTCCATTTTTCTATAATATCATAACTAAATCTCAGTCAAATTGAATTGACAACAAACACAAAGACAGAGTGCGGTTCTCTTTAATCCCCAAGGTCTAGTCTGGAATGTGTGAGTGTGAAACTCGATCTCTGTGTCTAGTCTGGAATGTGTGAGTGTGAAACTGGATCTCTGTGTCTAGTCTGGAATGTGTGAGTGTGAAACTGACTCTCTTTGAAGTCCAGGCTAGACCGTTCTGTTTTCTTCACTTTCCCACACACCACTGTTAGACATGTATTATACAAGTCATGTCTGATACAACCCAGCTGCAGACGTTATGATGCAAGTCAGGTATCTTGTGTGTATGCATTCATATAATGTTCTGTCGACTACACTATGTATGTTGTGTGTATGTATTCATATAATGTTCTGTTTGGACCAGAAGCACTATGTATGTTGTGTGTATGTATTCATATAATGTTCTGTCGGGGGCTGCACTATGTATGTTGTGTGTATGTATTCATATAATGTTCTGTCGGACTACACTATGCATGTTGTGTGTATGCATTAATATAATGTTCTGTCGGGCTATACTATGTATCTTGTGCGCATGTATTCTAAGTATGTTCTGTCGGGCTATACTATGTATCTTGTGTGTATGTATTCATATAATGTTCTGTCGGGCTACACTTATGTATGTTGTGTGTATATTCCTATCATGTGTGTATTTCTTTTTATATAATGGTTAATGTTTATTTCTATTTTCTGACCAGGTAAT
This sequence comes from Bulinus truncatus, assembly GCA_021962125.1. Lineage (NCBI taxonomy): Eukaryota > Metazoa > Mollusca > Gastropoda > Planorbidae > Bulinus > Bulinus truncatus. Next base: position 330,715 of record JAGDYQ010000251.1, on the reverse strand, counting down.
ATATGTGTGTGAGTATGTTTTACAATGACTTAGTGTCCATTGTGTAATAAAGTAGCCAGTTATCTTACTTATACTAATCTATAGTTCATGGGCGGATTGATCGATATTTCATATTCCAGAATCGCCATTCTTTATTTAAATCACACGATACCAGAACATTGATACTTTGATCACTTTTTATTCACTGATTTCGAAAAGTAATAAAAAAATGTTTAAATGATAAGATGCGTATAACGTGTCACCTTGATTTGCCGGCAACTTCAAGTGTTATAGCGACATTATTGATGTATCAAAGACGACACATTATTGATGTATCAAAGACGACATTTTTATTTGTTTTTAAGATATCACCGGGTACTTCAGCCCATTTGTTGGGACCTTGTGTTTATCAACAACCTAGCCTGGAAGACAAGGGTGCAGTTTGAACATAATGTACGATCTCTCAAAAGATCTGTGTCTTAAATATCACCGTGTGGCCCAGGTGACAAGAGAGAACAATTGGACACTCACATGAACAATACACTCAAAAAAGTGCAATGTCAAACGTACCATTAGTTTCTAAATTAAACATACTAGCTCCTAAATTTAATAAACTAGTTGCTAATTTAAATATACTAGGTGCTAACTTTAATATACTAGCTGCTAAATGTAATATACTAGCTGCTAATTTTAAAATACTAGCTCTAAATTTAACTTAATATACTCGCTGCTAAATTTACTCATAAAAGTGCAATATGAAAGGCATCATTAGGCTGTAAATTTAATATACTAGCTGCTAAATTTAATATACTTAACTGCTAAATTTATAATACTAGCTGCTAAATTTAATATACTAGCTTCTAAATTTAATATACTAGCTTCTAAATTTAATATACTTAACTGCTAAATTTAATATTTGGATCTACAAACACTAGCTGACCCGCTCACAATGACAATATTTTAATGAAGTAACGGATACCTTCTTTTTTCTTTATTATTTCAATATTAAAAATATCCAAAATAAACCGACACACAAATTGTTTTATAAAATTAAAGCAATTTATTTCACACGGCCGCCTAAAGTCAGAGCTGTTTACCATTATAAAGTTGGAGAAGAAAGGTACTTTCTAGTGCTCAGAGATTATTAAAGTGAAAACGTGACATTCTGTGTTTGTCATGTTAGCATAATTGAAATTTAAAAGACTTATCGTTCTCTTTCTTCATCCCTGTCCTGATGTTGAAAAGTATGCGATAGTAGGCAGTAGTAGCCTATTTTTTTGACAATGGCTAATTGTGTTTATAGTGCAGATTCTTGAATGTTTGTTTAACATATGGTACATTCCACATTTGGCACATCCTTTTGATGAGTGACGCATGCAGTGTGTTGGCCAAAGATGTGTTAACTTCTACTTGTGTTGTGTATATGAAAGAGTTACAGTTTGTTGACTAATGATGTGTTATCACTTTTTGAAATGTGTGTAAAATACCCGGACGTAAACTTCTTAACTCTACGAACAGATTAATACAAGTGTGAAGGTTTTTGGTGGTTTAAATATTAAAAATTTACATAATCGGGTACAAGTTCTTGTGAGTGTCCAAGATATAGTCAGGTCATGCTGACATTCACCAAGTGTACGTAAACACAGAAACAGCCACACATTCTTTGAACATTCGTTGGCCTATAAATGGGCTAGTTCTACACATTTTATTCTCTCAGCCCATACAGGCTTTTAATAACTGAAGATATTATTTAATTAACAATCAGAGAAAATACATCTTCATGCAAATTGACTTTATAGAATTGTATTTTATTTATAGAATTAAAGAAACTCGCAGATCTTCAGATTGTTTATTTAAGTAAATTCATATGGTGACTTAGGACTTAACAATAGAGAAATACACATATTAATTACATATATTACAAATACATATTACACACACATTGCATACACATTAAATACACCTATTACATCATATAACTGTTACATAAAATATTACATTCATATATTACATCATATAATTATTACTTACAATTGTTACATTCTATAAATAACATGGAGTTTCGCCTCCCAATATCCCAGGCCAGACATAATTTGAATTTCTTTATCACTGAGCTAGTACATTGTTTTGTAAGATTAATCAACGCGCGTCATATGGTCAACTGTTTGGTGGTACTGTAAATAAAGTATCATGTATTTAGGTTTTGACTCAGAATCCGATATAAAATGAAACATTAACTGGAGTATTTTTAATGTAGTTAGATGGTTGTTTCTTTTAATTGAGTTAAATCAATAAATGTTTTACAGTAGTGTAAATATGGAGGTTGCGGCGGCCGGCCAGTGCCGGCTTTAGGTATAGGCGATATAGGCAGCTGCCTAGAGCGGCATTATTTCAAGGAATGGAAAATTTCAGCAAAATAAAATTAAAACAAAAATATGAAAATTAAAAATAAAATAAATGAATTTGAGAAAGTGTAGAATTAAATAAGAGAACAAAATTGTTTAGAATGGAGATAACTCTATATTAGAGAGCTGCACGGGAGTCAAAATCACACCCAGTCCCACCCACTCCCGCTTTTTCAAAACCAGTCCCACCCGCTCCCAAAGAAATTCCCCTAGTCCCACCCGCTCCCGCGAAAATCTTTCCCAATCCCACCTTTCGCTCCCGCGAAAATTTTTCCAACCCCACCCGCTCCCGTCAAAAATAGCCTTTATAACTCATAAAAAAAGGTTTAAAAATTTGTTTGTAGAAATTCTCTCGAAAAACATACATGAAAAACAATTAAGATAATAAGTAAAATAAACAGTTCTACAGTTTAAGTTCTTGTAAAAATAAGAGGTCATTAACACTTTCTGGAGATTTTTTCTTTCTCCACAACATTACCCAAATGCCTAAAACAGTTGTGACATAAGGCAAAATCTCATTAACAGGAACATTCCCATATTTTGCACCAATGTTTATCAACTTTGCAGCCGATTCTTGGAAACCACAGCCTTCAACAAATGAAAAGGGCCTGATGTCTTTAGCGCACATTTAAACCATGGTGTTTGTGATTTCTGTTTTAACCCGAACTGGAACCTGTTTAACAATCTTCTCTTGACATGGAATGATTCTAGTCATTGATGTAATTTTTGGAAATGGTGATCTGTTTTTACAAAACTCGAGATGCTTCCATAGACCATTCGTACCATCGTGTGCCTTCCAAGTTATAATGGTATCGCATCTTGTACATACTGCGAATGGCACATCCTCACCATCCAAGAGGAAACGAATGAAACTTTCCTAAATATTGCTCTTACCATCTTTATTTACTGTGTCTCCTTCCTCACTCTGTCCTCTCTCTCTCCCCCTTCCAGGCCCGTAGCGTGCGGGGGCAGGTGGCCGGGCCCCCCGCGTTCGGTCTGGCCCCCTCTGCTTATTTGCTCTACTTAGTAAAATGTATTACCTGCGCCCCCCCCATGCTATTGCCTGGCCCCTGCTGTAGAATTTTCACGATACGGGGCTGCCCCATTCTCTGTTGAAAATTAACCTGCATCTCATTATATTAGTGTATTAAACCGTCCCATGATGCCAGGACCCCAATTCTTCTGATTGGCTAACACTAGTGCTCCCCCTTTGACACCTGAGTCAAAGGTCGATGTCTAATAGATATAACTTACTAAGCTGCTTTTCGACTTGGATCACTATAAACTATAGAATCTGACTGTTGAGTCACTGTTGACCTTTGTGTATCATCTTAGATTTTAACCTTGAACGTGCAATTGAGCTAAATACAGCAAATGTACCCTGGCCGTATGAACTTTTTGAACTAACTTTAACTGAAATTTACTAACTTATCTGTGGTTCTAAAGTTGTAGAGATGCATATTTAAAACTATCGTTACACTTACTTTAATCAGAGGAGTGAAATGTTTCATCTTTACTTTACTAATTGTTTCACTCAGGGTCAGAAAATAGAATAATGAAATAACAATCCTATTGTTTCAAGGTCATATAGCTGCTATTATTTCAAGTAAACATTTCAGTTCTTGCATTCTGTATTTTTTGTTGTTTTTTTTTTTAAATCTTGTCTCATCTATTCATGTTTGTAGATTACTTTCCAAAAGTAATTTTTCGATCACTTCCAAACATCAGTACTGTTTGATGGGACTCAATGGCAATTTTTTTGTTTTTCTAAACACTCGTTCTGATACCGGGGTATCGACAAACAGCTAAGGCAGCATGTGATCTCATCAGTGATACATGAGCTGGCATCTGGTTCTTTCCCAAACGCTGGAATCCTACTGACTTTGATAATTTATCAGAAGCTTGTAAGCAAGTTCCAAAGACTTTGAAGTAATTAAAGACATTTTGGTCCACAGAGTCAGCACTATACCAACGCAGCATTCAAATGTATGCAGAGCGTGCAATTTGAGTGTTGCCAGCAGGCTTTGCGAAGCCGCCATATTTTTTTCGGCTCCGGCTCCTACAATTTGACGGCTCCGGCTCCCTATTAAGATAGTATCACACGAGACAAAAATTGTTGTAATTGCTCCACGCTAACATGCCGCTGATAAAAGTTATGCAAATTTTGCCGCGTTCACCCCAATAGTCAGGAACTTGAAAAATATACGCATTGTCGGTTTTACGGCAAACAAACCATTTCAGTGCATCCAGAATCATATCATTATTTTCGATCGAGAATTCACTAGTCGCCATTTTCATATACTAAAAATTATTTCAATGATCAAATTAGCCAATAGTAAAATAATACATTATTTAAAAAATATTTTAAAGATTTCAGTATTTATATTTATTATTTGTAAATTCGAAGTGACTATTCGACCCCGGGCAGGCCTGTAGCCAGTATTATTGCATTGGGAGGGGGGAGGGGCGAAGATATTTTTGGGGGGGGGCGAAGAAATTTTTTCAGCCGGGGGGTGCCAAAGAACTGATCCTGGGGTAGGAGAGGCGGATCTAGAAAACTTTGACCCGGGGGCTGAAACTGTTTTCATTGTTGAAAATTGGCTCCTGAACAAAAAGTATTTCGATAATTTAATGATGTATTACCTAAACTTTGCGATTACCGGGGGAGGGAAATGCCCCTTTTCGGCCCCTCCCCCTTAATTCCGCCCATGGTGCTGATATAATTATTTTAAAAAGTTGATTGGCCAGCCTGGGTCCGGGCCCCTAAAACAAAATTGAACAAAATGATTAATGTTTTATAGCCGTTATTGTTAAAATTTTGTCAAAAAGCTCAAATCATACATTGGGGGGGGGGGGGTGGAGGCTGAGGTCATGAACGGGGGGCTCAGCCCTCCTAGCCCCCTCTTGCTAAGGCCTGACCCAAAAATAATACCAGTTGATTTAATCGTTACTCAGTGTTCAGGTCTCCATTGTAAATGGACTCTGTATTATTATTTTTCGTGTTCCGTCTAATATAGTTTAAATATAGTTAAGTTAGTATATTTGCCATAAATTGGAATAACAATCGGATTTAATTGGGACCCGGGTCCGAATCGCCACAGCCTTATAAATTTATCTACTCTAATTCAGATATTCTGCTTTATAATAAAATTGTTAAATACAGAAAGCGACCATTTTGTTTTGTGTCTATTACAAATTCGCGGTCAAATAATATACAAAATGACGCGTTCTATTTGTCTTCGTAGTAAAAATTTATTTTTAAATAATTGATAAAATTGTTCTATGAAATAAAACTGTTTTAACTTAATATATAACAAAATAACATGCCATTAAAAATTTGAGGGTAAACAAGATTTAAAAAGAACACAAAACGAATTCCCCATTAAAGATTTCTTGTGGTGATGTGGTGTTACTGTTGTGGCGTTCGTAAAACATGACAACATTTCAAATTGTAGGAGGCAAACAATCAAACAAATTTGCAATTTTAAAGCTAAAAAAATTCTGCTGTAAAAAAACAAACATTTGGGAGCCGTGAGCCGCCAGAATTTTTCGGCTCCGGCTCCGGCTCCAGCAAAAAGTAGCGGCTCCCGGCTCCTCGGCTCCGGCTCCGCAAGCCTGGTTGCCAGGTATACTTTATAATTTTTGCAAATTTATTGAAAAAATCGAACATTAAATTTCTTTAACTAATAGAAATGTACATTATAACATTGTAACAATTATCAATATCATTCTTATGTCACTTTTATTTGTAATGGTGAAACTTTTATAAAAAAAAATTGAAAATGTATGTTCTAAAAAGTATTTGGGTCGATTGGAGGGTGAACTTTTTTAATGCTAAACAAAAATTACCCACATTTTCTTTATTTAGATAAAGTTCACTCAAATATTATATGGGGAAATAGGGTTATATTTTAATCATACCCCTAATATGTATATATATACAGTCGATTCCGCTTATTTGGGACACATCGGGATTTGAGGCTTTGTCCCAGTTAAGGGTTGTCCCAATTAAATATACAAATTTACTATTGGCTTCTTGGTTTGGTTTCTTTGACGGTCCTAAATAAGCGGCTGTCCCAATTAAGCGGTGTCCCAATTCAGCGGAATCCACTGTATCTATCTATCTATCTATCTATCTATCTATCTATCTATCTATCTATCTATCTATCTATCTATCTATCTATCTATCTATCTATCTATATATATATATATATATATATATATATATATATATATATATATATATAATAACCCTTCCCTACGATGGTATGGTAAGTTCTATATAAAACTACGACTTGATTTTTTAATTAAATCCATGGTGCATTCTGGTACTTTAGAAAACAAAGTACGGACGGTAATCAATACTTGTAGGGGTGAAGTGTAGCAACATATACAGGGATGGAGGGTGAAGTGTAGCAACATATGACAGGGATGGAGGGTGAAGTGTAGCAACATATGACAGGGATGAGGGTGAAGTGTAGCAACATATGACAGGGATGGAGGGTGAAGTGTAGCAACATATGACAGGGATGGAGGGTATGTAGCAACATATGACAGGGATGGGAGGGGGTTGACATGTGTTATAGGCCTACGTTTGGAATGTACACTCTGGGAAGAACACATATATGATAATGTAGCGGATAGAAATAAACCTCGAATCACTCGACTTGATTGATACATGTAAATACACTGGTCTTTTAGCTTGTGTTCGTCCCAGTTAAAAATCCCAGCATCGTAACCATAATTTCTACTTGAAGAAACCAATCTGAAACTGTTAGTATCAAGAACTACCGCATCTGAATACAGAAACAAGACACGATAGAACCGTTTTTAAAACTAATCGTTTTCTAAAATATATAATTATGTATTTTAATTATCATGTTTTATTAAGGTAGTTTTATTGCAGGGTAAATAGTCCATTTATTAAAGTCAGTCATCATATCTAAATACGGTTATATCCCTTGATTAGTTTGATAACTTTATTTTACTTGTATTTGTTAAAAATAGAGAGAGAATGAGAGAGAGAGAGAGAGAGAGAGAGAGAGAGAGAGAGAGAGAGAGAGAGAGAGAGGGAGAGAGAGAGAGAGAGAGAGAGAATGAGAGAGAGAGAGAGAGGGAGAGAGAGAGAGGGAGAGAGAGGGAGAGAATGAGAGAGAGAGAGGGAGAGAGAGAGAAGGAGAGAGAAAGAGAATGAGAGAGAGAGAGAGAGAGAGAATAAGAGAGATATAATGAGAGAGAGAGAGAGAGAGAGTGTGATTGTGAGGTGAGAGAGAGAGAGGGAGAGAGAAAATGAGAGAGATAGAGATAGATAGATAGATAGAGAGAGAGAGAGAGAGAGAGAGAGAGAGAGTACAGAAAGAGGACTAATATTGTCGTGATTTTTTACATTCTCTACGCCCCTAACCCCCATTTCCCACACTGATCGTATTATCGAAAGAACACAATAACAATGTTGCCATATGCATTGTAAGGGCATAATCAGAAATAATTGTTTTTTTCCCATTTGTAATTTAATTACTAAATAACAAAAAAAAAAAAAATAAACAAGACAGCATAAAAACTGAGTATTTAAAAAACAAAAACTGTTTTCTAAAAATATATATTTTTTAAAAATTTTGCAAAAAAATGTTTATCTTATCATGAAATTCAATGCAAGGGAAATAGCCCATTTTTTTATTATTGGTGTTCGTCAAAGTTACACATGTTATATTCTGAATGGTATAAAACTTTTATATATTGTAAGAAGGGCTGCTGATTCTAACTGCATTAACGCGCGATTAACGCGTCAAAAAATTGCGATTAAAATTTTTAACGCAACACCTAAATGCGTTAATTTGACAAAAGTAATGAAAGTTCGAATAGCGCCATATCGATAAATAACGAAGTTCACTCTATAATTTGAAGTTAAGGTCCGTTCACCAACTACGTAGGATCTACTACCCCACCCTGGGGCAATTCGCTCACACACACACACAAAACATACCCACTACCCAGGTATGTCGACACACCTGACTTGTAAAAGAAAATGAAGATGTTTTTGTTATACAGTCCGTCGAAAGTACCCCCCTCTTTCTCTCTTTCCGGTCGATGTAAAAAGAGAAACTTTTTCATTCTCTAGTTTACATTATATACTGTTGTTTATTGAGAGAGAGAGAGCTGACAGACAGACAGACAGACGGACAGATAGATAGAAAGACAGACATACAGACAGATAGATAGATAGATAGATAGATAGATAGATAGATAGATAGATAGATAGATAGATAGATAGACAGATAGATGATAGATAAATAGATATATAGATAAATAGATATTCTGAATAAAATTATAGTGTAAAACATCATAGCTCCCATATAGATCACTAGTTGACTGATTGACTGACTTATTTTTTACAACACTGAAATGCCCCCCCCCCCCACACACATTATGAATGAATATATCGTTGTTATTTAATTAATTAATTTTATTCTTGTTGTTTTAGTTTTAAGAATCTTGCGAAAAATTATGTGGCCCACAAACAACAGAGAGACATGAAACAAGTCTGTTGCTGTGTTGTTGCGCGTTGCTTATCTTGAAAGTTCAAAATTGTTTAATCAGTTCAGTTATTTATAATGTACCATGAGAGAGATAGTCTTTCAAAGCATCTCAAGTTGTTAGCGTGAACACTTCCGGTTTAGCAGACGTTGTGTATATAATATTGATTGGACACAATTAAGTCAACTTAAATGACTTCATTAAATGTTCACAACTCCCTCCACAACTCCCTTACTCTCCCAAACTCCCTTACTCTCCCACAACTCCCTTACTCTCCCACAACTCCCTTACTCTCCCAAACTCCCCTTACTTCCCCCACAAATTCCTTACTCTCCCACAACTCCCTTACTCTCCCACAACTCCCTCCTACAACTCTTTTACTCTCCTTTAATAACTCCCTTACTCTTCCCACAACTCACTTAGTCTCCCATAACTCTCTTTATTTCCTCCCACAGCTCCTTTACTCTCCCACAACTCTCAACCACAACTCCCTTTAGTCCCGCACAACTCACTTATCACTACTTAAACTAAAACCCGTTTAGTGAAAATTTTCCCTTGCCTTTTGATTAAGTATTTAACGAAAAAGTATCAAGACAATTTGATAAACAAATGCATCACTTTCAATGCTTCGTCTTCTCATGTTCACTATGATTTATCACTTTCCGTTTTGAGTTTAATGACGAAGTAATATCAATTACACCGTGATCTATCAATATGTTTGTAGGATCTTATCATTGATCCAATTGGCTAAGGACCACCAGGCAAAATTGTCCTTTCCTTGATTTTCAGTTCATGTATCACTAGCCTGGGACTGAATCGAACCAGTGGAGCCAACTGAATCAACCAATACATAATTAAAGACATATTTCCAATAAATTGAAAAATCAATAATTAATCATAAGTAAATGCCAAATGGCTTTGGCCTATTTAGCATACATAACAATGCTTAATTAAGTCGGCGAAGTAGTTTGTACTACTCACTCTGGTTAAAAAATGGTTGTATTCATGTCACCGGGGTCTTTCCAGCTGTTCCATGGCTAGTAGTTTGTCCTTGGTCAACTATGTAAGTGTTCACGGAAAAGTTAACCAATAATCTCAGTCGTAACTGGTCTAATGAAAAATCTAATAACTAACGAATGCAGTAGGGTTGCCATATCTGGACCAACCGGGACAGTTCTGTCTTTTTTACTTTAGGTTTAGGATGTCGGTTCCGGGAGGGGGGGTATGAAAAACAGTAATGTAAAAAACACTTAAAATATAGAATAGATAATCTTTGTTATTTTATTCATAATGGTACACAAACATGATATTTTTACAAACAAAACAGTTTTCTACTTGTTGTACCACTCGTATTTTTCACTTTTTTCATTAAGTCCTCTTCTTTAATTCTTTCATAAAACTCATTGCAGCTTGTCCGAAGTTAATTTTGCACACCATCAAACCGCGGACTGAATCTAAACCGGGACAATTTCCTCAACAACTGGCGGGACACCGGGGCAACCCAGTATATCTGGGACTGTCCCGGCGAAACCGGGACGTATGGCAAGTCTAAACATAAGAAATCAAAGTCATACCTATGAAATGTTATTCCTTTAGTGCTATAGAAATGTTATTTTATTTGTGTTTCACATTACACTAGTCACGAATATTCTCCCAGTACTGACAATGTGGGAGTAAATAAAAATTCTTTCTGCTCAAACCCGAGGTAATGTTTAAGATGGCCGACCAAAATCACACAGAATATCACTGTTGTCCGGTTTAGATATAGTATGTTTATGATAAAGACGCGAGAAATTAGTCAAAACCATTTAATCAGGAAACCCTAATCTTACTTTCGATCTACAAGAGACAGATTTGATTGACGTGAATTTAGATTCATGACAAAAAAATCATTTCAAAACAGAACAGACACGTGATGCACACATTTAAAATAAGAAACACAGTAAGTAGGGTTTGTTATTATTTGTAAATGATTCGTAACGGCATATAGGATAAGTGTGACACGGTGTGTGTGTGTGTGTTGTGCGTACATTGTTAACCTGAGACGACCACAGACCACGTGGGTATGTGACTGTGTGTGTGTTGGGCAACAATGTTGCAATGAGACGAACATAGACCACGTGGATGTGTGTTGTGCATTTAATGTTGAACAGAGACACCACATACCACTTGAGGATTTTGTCCGGATACCCCGGAAAATACGCTATGTGCAGAGGTGTACTACAGTTGGTGTGCGTGTGAAGAGACGGTCGGCTACAGTTGGTGTATGTGTGTGATAAGATGGTCTGCTACAGTTGGTATATGTATGATAAGACGGTCTGCTACAGTTGGTGTATGTGAAGAGACGGTCTGCTACAGTTGGTGTATGTATGATAAGACGGTCTGCTACAGTTGGTGTACTATGATAAGATGGTCTGCTACAGTTGGTGTATGTGTGAAGAGACGGTCTGCTACAGTTGGTGTATGATAAGACGGTGTGCTACAGTTGGTGTATGTATGATAAGACGGTGGTGCTACAGTTGGCGTATGTATGTATGTATGTATGTATGTATGTATGTATGTATGTATGTATGTATGTATGTATGTATGTGTGTGTGTGTGTGTATGTATGTATGTATGTATGATAAGACGTTATGCCATGCTATGGCAAGGATAAAACGGTCGGCTACAGTTGGTGTGTGAATAATGTATGATAAGACGGTCTGCTACAGTTGGTGTACGTGTGAAGAGACGGTCTGCTACAGTTGGTGTATGATAAGACGGTGCTGCTGTTGGTGTATGTATGATAAGACGGCCTGCTACAGTTGGCGTATGTATGTATGTATGTATGTATGTATGTATGTATGTATGTATGTATGTATGTATGTATGTATGTATGTGTGTGTGTTTGTGTGTGTGCATGTATGTATGTATGTATGTATGATAAGACGTTCTACTACAGTTGGTGTATGTATGATAAGACGGTCGGCTACAGTTGGTGTATGTGTGAAGAGACGGTCTGCTACAGTTGGTGTATTTATGATAAGACGGTCTGCTACAGTTGGTGTATGTGTGAAAACGCGCTTTTTTCATATAAACCACACCAATGTAATTGGAACAAGATTTAGTAATGAAAAATTATAACAAACTCAAAGGTATCGGCACAGAAACAAATAAATAGTGCGCAAGCCGAATATCGCGAATAGTAAAATAATTAACATTAAGACGTATAATACATTAAGACAAAATGAATACACTAGCTATTTTCCAGCAGTTGTGACAAAGGATGTGTGACTGAATGCTATATATCATGGCCTTTGATTGTATAGTCCAGCGTTCCAGCCTCGTTGAGTAAATGTACGATGTGAATCGTTTAAATTTTTATTCACAAAATAAATCATAGTTTAATTTAAACTTCGTGTAATGTTAAAAAAATAATAATCACCAACCAACAAGTAGCCTCACAATTCAACAATAACACAAGTCCATTATTGCAAATAAAAAATCTGTCTTCCAGTCATGTCTATAATAGGTCACTCTACGTCCCCAGTTCATAGAACCGTTGGTTGTGTGGTCAGAGATGTGTCCGCTATTTTTCAGTTTTTGAACTTACGTGAAACTTCAACCCTATCAGTCCAATGTGGCAACAAAAAAAAACTGTCCAATGTGTCCAGTTTACAGCTAAAGTTTCAACTGTCCAGTTGTGTGGTCAATGATGTGTAGTTTACATTCACACTTTTTTCTGATTTTATTCTTTCGGAGTACAAAAGTACGAAATGAATGGGATTTATTGAGTTGAGTATTTAAACAGCCATCTAGGTCAGTGGTTTCGTTCTTGTATACGTAAATAACAATACATTTTATAGTGAGGCATCCGTCGAAGTTTAGTTACTTTGAACATGAACAAAAAAACTAAATATTCAAATGTTAACTACTCCGCTATAATAACATGTACAGATTCAAATGTTATCTACTCCGCTATCATACACTTTAAATATTCAAATGTTATCTACTCCGCTATAATAAACTGTAAATATTAAAAATGTTATCTAATTGATATTTAAAAGGAATGCTTCTTTAAAATGTTTATTGAGACATCTGAATCTATTTGAAATTCATTTATTTTTTAAATTAAAAATGTCAAAAGTTTAGTAGTTCAGTTTACAAGCGACTTTTTAAATCTTTTACGATTTATTTATATATATATATATATATATATATATATATATATATATATATATATATATATATATATATATATATAAATAACTTGTTTCAATGAAATCGGAAGTCAACGGACAATAGACAATAACCCCCGTGAACAGTGAGCCGAGTTCAGGTGATACAGGAAATGAAATATTGTAAAGGCGCCAAGCATTGGATTTTCGTACAAGCAGCCATTAAAAGTCCATTCTAACAAACGTATACATTATAACTTAGTTCCAAAAAAACCGCGTCAAAAGAAAAGTTTATTCCTACTGTGTTAGACTTTTTTGCTGGTTTCAATTTTACTAAAATAGTATACAATAGTAAACATCGCTTACTTTTTCATAATCGCATAATAAAATGTCTTAAATGACTTATAGCCAGATATTGCGAATTTATCTTGAGAAAACAAAACGCAGTTAATTCAAATATGATATACCAAACAGGAAAAAAATTGACATACATTCATTGCAAGTGATATATTAATTTAAATATTAAACGCATTAAACGATTTAATTAAGGTCAGATAACTCCCTGGGTTGCTTCCCATTACCTTTAAAGAATATCTAATGTATAAGTAGATATTACTCTGAATGGGCAGAATAAACTCGAGCTCCCAAAGAAAAGTCAATTGTAATACTATATAGATGTCTAAACTGTATTGTGTTGATCGGCAGATTGAATTATTTTTAGAATATGTTTAATATAATCAATACTAAAGGTGAAAGGAGTTCACTAAAACTTCCGGAAAAAATTACCAACCTAGCTAAACAGTTGCTCACATGGGCATTAATTAGCAATCAATCTTTAAGAAAATAATTTTTATTTTTGTGTCACATATCAATTATAGCTACATTACATAATTATAATAACAAACATCAAGACTTGGACGTAAACTCAACTCATTTGTTATGACTTTCAAAGTTACACTGCACCTACTGCAACACAGCTTGGGAAATCGGTACATCCAATGCTGCACCATTGAGAGTCAAGTGCTGAGTTTCACTTAAGGTAACTTGATATTTTCCTAATTAAAGTAATGTCAAAAAGTTATAACAGGTTGTCTAAAAACGCGGTTCTCAACCTGGAGTATACAGTTTCATTGTATTAGCCAATTATTTATTTTTAAGGAGCGAAATAAATGCCTTTTTACAGATAAACCAATACCGTTATTTTCCACAGCATTTTTGCCGATACCGATATTTTGCTATTAATGAAAGGGTAATTGCAGATGAAGAAGATTAAAAAAACAAAAGATTTGAAAAGACAGACGTGAGAAGAACGAAGTCAGAAACACAAACCAAATATTGTACATATTTATTCATTTTCTCCCATTAAGATTATATCTACTAAAACGACTAATCCTTGTGTTAATGTTAAGATGTTTAAATTTACTACTGACAGCTCTCATAATAATGAAAATATTTCCCTTGCAGGATTTTCAAGTCCAAATAAATAGAAAATGAGTTGAATAAGAAAGATGAGACTGAACCTGGGACAACCTGAAAGAATAAATTATCAGCCAGAAAAAAAAAATAGCTTCCACCCATGCCAGCAAGTAATGGTGCCAATGACCACAAAATTCAAGTAGTACAGGAAATTCAAAGAACACCTTACTGGAGCGCAGAAAAATATCTTACAGAAAAATATCTTACGGTGAAGCATTTTTGTTTTCAGTTTAAAAAAAAAAAAAAAAACTAATTTAATTTCATAAAGAGTGCCTATTAGCTAGCCTATTAATTTAGTCCTGTTCTAAGCCAGATGAGGACAAATGATGGTCTGATGACAGTCCACTGTTGGTATGAGATATTAACTCCAGACCAGTTTCAAAGGAAGGGGCATTATTTTCAAAACCCAATGCAAACAGGTAAATAGCCTCCTTCCTATTTACAAATATATGGAATAGTTATTTGTATACACTTTTATTGTACTATCCAATTGCTTATTTCCTTTTTCCTCATAAATGTTATTGCATTCTTTTGGCAGATTTCAACACACAATCAAATCCATTTGAGTAGAGCATGGATGTGAAAGAAAATAAAATCTTTGACTTGTACCTGAAGAGTCCCATGTGCAGATACATTTACTGTAAGGAATCAAGTTGACAAATCTGATGTCAACATATCACCAATGGCCCTTATCTTCAAACGAGTATAAGGCCCTCTTTTTAACTTTTCTGCCAAATGATCACAAGTCTGACCAGGCACATGTTGGCCACTTGGCTACATTGTAAGGAGGGGAAGTATTTTTATTTTTATTCATCATAAACATGGTAAGTAATCCATTTTTGTTTTACAAATTATGTACATAATTAATCATTTTCCACCCATTAAGAATGAGTATCTACTAAAAAGACTAACCCTTGTGTTAATGTTAAGATGTTTAAATTTAATACTGACAGCTCTCATAATAATAAAAAAAATAGTTCTCTTGCAGGATTTTCAAGTCTGAAACTAATAGAAATGAGTTGAATAAGAAAGATGAGACTGAACCCGGGACAACCTTAGAAAAAAAAATAAATTATCAGCCAGAAAAGAAAAACAAAAAACTAGCTTCCACCCATGCCATTGCAAGTAATGGTGCCAATGACCACAACATTCAAGTAGTACAGGAAATTCAAAGAACATCTTACTGGAGCGCAGAAAAATATCTTACAGTGAAGCATTTTTGTTTTCAGTTTAAAAAAAAAAAAAAAAACTAATTTAATTTTATTAAGAGTGCCTGTTAGCCAACCTATTAATTTTAGTCCCAATTCTAAGTTAGATGAGCACAAATGATGGTCTGATGACAGTCCGCTGTTGGTGGTTGAGATATTAACTCCAGACCAGTTTGAAAGGAAGGGGTATTATTTCTAAACCCAATGCACACAGGTAAATAGCCTCCTTCTTTTACAAATATATGGAATAGTTAGTTGTAAACACTTTTATTGTACTATCCAATTGTTTATTTCTTTTCCAAATAAATGTTATTGCATTCTTTTGGCAGATTTCAAACACACAATCAAATCCATTTGAGTGGGAGCATGGATGTAAAAGAAAATAAAATCTTTTTGACTTGTACCTGGACGAGTCCCAGGTGTAGATACATTTACTGTAAGGAATCAAGTTGACCAAATCTGATGTCAACATATCGCCAATGGCCCTTATCTTTAAATGAGTATAAGGCCCTCTTTGAATTTTCTGCCAAATGATCACAAGTCTGACCAGGCACATGTTAGCCCTATGGCTACATTGTAAGGAGGGGAAGTATTTTTATTTTTTATTCATCATAAACATGGTAAGTAATCCATTTTTGTTTTACAAATTATGTACATAATTAATCATATTTCTCCCATTAAGATTGAGTATCTACTAAAACGACTAAACCTTGTGTTAATATTAAGATGTTTAAATTTAATACTGACAGCTCTCATAATAATGAAAAAAATATTTCCCTTGCAGGATCTTCAAGTCTGAAATCAATAGAAAATGAGTTGAATAAGAAAGATGAGACTGAACATGAGACAACCTTTAGAAAAAAGAATGTATTATCAGCCAGAAAAAACAAAAAACTAGCTTCCACCCATGCCAGCCAGTAATGGTGCCAATGACCATACAAATATTCAAGTAGTACAGGAAATTCAAAGAACATCTTACTGGAGCGCAGAAAAATATCTTACGGTGACGCATTTTTGTTTTCAGTTTAAAAAAAAAAAAAAAACTAATATAATTTTATAAAGAGTGCCTGCTAGCCAGCCTATTAATTTTAGTCCTGTTCTAAGCCAGATGAGCACAAATGATGGTCTGATGACAGTCCGTTGGTATGAGATATTAACTCCAGACCAGTTTGAAAGGAAGGGGTATTATTTTCAAACCCAATGCACACAGGTAAATAGCCTCCTTCTTTTTACAAATATATAATTGTTAGTTGTAAACACTTTTATTGTACTATCCAATTGTTTATTTCTTTTCCAAATAAATGTTATTGCATTCTTTTGGCAGATTTCAAACACACAATCAAATCCATTTGAGTGGAGCATGATGTAAAAGAAAATAAAATCTTTGACTTTTGTACCTGGACGAGTCCCATGTGCAGATACATTTACTGTAAGGAATCAAGTTGACCTAATCTGATGTCAACATATCGCCAATGGCCCTTATCTTCAAACGAGTATAAGGCACTCTTTTTAAATTTTTCTGCCAAATGATCACAAGTCTGACCAGGCACATGTTAGCCCTTGGCTACATTGTAAGGAGGGGAAGTATTTTTATTTTTATTCACCATAAACATGGTAAGTAATCCATTTTTGTTTTACAAATTATGTACATAATTAATCATATTTCTCCCCATTAAGATTGAGTATCTACTAAAACGACTAACCCTTGTGTTAATGTTAAGATGTTTAAATTTAATACTGACAGCCTTCCATAATAATGAAAAAAAATATTTCCCTTGTAGGATTTTCAAGTCTGTAATCAATAGAAATGAGTTTAGAATAAGAAGATGAGACTGAACCTGACAACCTTTAGAAAAAAGAATGTATTATCAGCCAGAAAAGAAAAACAAAACTAGCTTCCACCCATGCCAACCAGTAATGGTGCCAATGACCACAACATTCAAGTAGTACAGAAATTCAAAGAACATCTTACTGGAGCGCAGAAAAATATCTTACGGTGAAGCATTTTGTTTTCAGTTTAAAAAAAAAAAAAAAAAAAAAAAAAACTAATATAATTTTATAAAGAGTGCCTGTTAGCCATCCTATTAATTTTAGTCCTGTTCTAAGCCAGATGAGCACAAATGATGGTCTGATGACAGTCCGCTGTTGGTATGAGATATTAACTCCAGACCAGTTTGAAAGGAAGGGGTATTATTTTCAAACCCAATGCACACAGGTAAATAGCCTCCTTCTTTACAAATATATGGAATAGTTAGTTGTAAACACTTTTATTGTACTATCCAATTGTTTATTTCTTTTCCAAATAAATGTTATTGCATTCTTTTGGCAGATTTCAAACACACAATCAAATCCATTTGAGTGGAGCATGGATGTAAAAGAAAATAAAATCTTTTGACTTGTACCTGGACGAGTCCCATGTGCAGATAAATTTACTGTAAGGAATCAAGTTGACCAAATCTGATGTCAACATATCGCCAATGGCCCTTATCTTCAAACGAGTATAAGGCCCTCTTTTAACTTTTCTGCCAAATGATCACAAGTCTGACCAGGCACATGTTAGCCCTCATTACATTGTAAGGAGGGGAAGTATTTTTATTTTTATTCATCATAAACATGGTAAGTAATCCATTTTTGTTTTACAAATTATGCACATAATTAATCATATTTCTCCCCATTAATATTGAGTATCTACTAAAACGACTAACCCTTGTGTTAATGTTAAGATGTTTAAATTTAATACTGACAGCTCTCATAATAATGAAAAAAATATTTCCTTTGTAGGATTTTCAAGTCTGAAATAAATAGAAAATGAGTTGAATAAGAAAGATGAGACTGAACCTGGGACAACCTTTAGAAAAAAGAATGTATTATCAGCCAGAAAAGAAAAACAAAAACTAGCTTCCACCCATGCCAACCAGTAATGGTGCCAATGACCACAACATTCAAGTAGTACAGGAAATTGTAAAGAACATCTTACTGGAGCGCAGAAAAATATCTTACGGTGAAGCATTTTTGTTTTCAGTTTAAAAAAAAAAACTAATTTAATTTTATTAAGAGTGCCTGTTAGCCAGCCTATTAATTTTAGTCCTGTTCTAAGTTAGATGAGCACAAATGATGGTCTGATGACAGTCCGCTGTTGGTATGAGATATTGAACTAGAATCAGTTTGAAAGGAAGGGGTATTATTTTCAAAACCCAATGCACACAGGTAAATAGCCTCCTTCTTTTTACAATATATGGAATAGTTAGGTTGTAAACACTTTTATTGTACTATCCAATTGTTTATTTCGTTTCCAAATAAATGTTATTGCTTTCTTTTGGCAGATTTCAAACACACAATCAAATACATTTGAGTGGAGCATGGATGTGAAAGAAAATAAAATCTTTTGACTTGTACCTGGAAGAGTCCCATGAGCAGATACATTTACTGTAAGGAATCAATTTGACCAAATCTGATGTCAACATATCGCCAATGGCCCTTATCTTTAAATGAGTATAAGGCCATCTTTAACTTTCTGCCAAATAATCACAAGTCTGACCAGGCACATGTTAGCCCCTTGGCTACATTGTAAGGACGGGAAGTATTTATTTTTATTCATCATAAACATGGTAAGTAATCCATTTTGTTTTACAAATTATACATAATTAATCATATTCCCATTAAGATTGAGTATCTACTAAAACGACTCAACCCTGTGTTAATGCTAAGATGTTTAAATTTAATACTGACAGCTCATAATAATGAAAAAAATATTTCCCTTGTAGGATTTTCAAGTCTGAAATCTATAGAAAATGAATTGAATAAGAAAGATGAGACTGAACCTGGGACAACCTTTAGAAAAAGAATGTATTATCAGCCAGAAAAGAAAAACAAAAAACTAGCTTCCACCCATGCCAACCAGTAATGGTGCCAATGACCACAACATTCAAGTAGTACAGGAAATTCAAAGAACATCTTACTGGAGCGCAGAAAAATATCTTACGGTGAAGCATTTTTGTTTTCAGTTTAAAAAAAAAACTAATTTAATTTTATTAAGAGTGCCTGTTAGCCAGCCTATTAATTTTAGTCCTGTTCTAAGCCACAGATGAGCACAAATGATGGTCTGATGACAGTCCGCTGTTGGTATGAGATATTAACTCCAGACCAGTTTGAAAGGAAGGGGTATTATTTTCAAACCCAATGCACACAGGTAAATAGCCTCCTTCTTTTTAATAAATATATGGAATAGTTAGTTGTAAACACTTTTATTGTACTATCCAATTGTTTATTTCTTTTCCAAATAAATGTTATTGCATTCTTTTGGCAGATTTCAAAACACACAATCAAATCCATTTGAGTGGAGCATGATGTAAAAGAAAATAAAATCTTTTGACTTGTACCTGGACGAGTCCCATGTGCAGATACATTTACTGTAAGGAATCAAGTTGACCTAATCTGATGTCAACATATCGCCAATGGCCCTTATCTTCAAACGAGTATAAGGCACTCTTTTTAAATTTTTCTGCCAAATGATCACAAGTCTGACCAGGCACATGTTAGCCCCTTGGCTACATTGTAAGGAGTGGGAAGTATTTTTATTTTTATTCACCATAAAACATGGCAATCCATTTTTGTTTTACAAATTATGTACATAATTAATCATATTTCTCCCCATTAAGATTGAGTATCTTCTAAAACGACTAACCCTTGTGTTAATGTTAAGATGTTTAAATTTAATACTGACAGCTCTCATAATAATGAAAAAAATATTTCCCTTGTAGGATTTTCAAGTCTGTAATCAATAGAAAAAATGAGTTGAATAAGAAAGATGAGACTGAACCTGGGACAACCTTAGAAAAAGAATGTATTATCAGCCAGAAAAGAAAACAAAACTAGCTTCCACCCATGCCAACCAGTAATGGTGCCAATGACCACAACATTCAAGTAGTACAGGAAATTCAAAGAATATCTTACTGGAGCGCAGAAAAATCTTACGGTGAAGCATTTTTGTTTTCAGTTTAAAAAAAAAAAAAAAAAAAAAAACTAATATAATTTTATAAAGAGTGCCTGTTAGCCATCCTATTAATTTTAGTCCTGTTCTAAGCCAGATGAGCACAAATGGGATGGTCTGATGACAGTCCGCTGTTGGTATGAGATATTAACTCCAGACCAGTTTGAAAGGAAGGGGTATTATTTTCAAACCCAATGCACACAGGTAAATAGCCTCCTTCTTTTTACAAATATATGGAATAGTTAGTTGTAAACACTTTTATTGTACTATCCAATTGTTTATTTCTTTTCCAAATAAATGTTATTGCATTCTTTTGGCAGATTTCAAACACACAATCAAATCCATTTGAGTGGAGCATGGATGTAAAAGAAAATAAAATCTTTTGACTTGTACCTGGACGAGTCCCATGTGCAGATAAATTTACTGTAAGGAATCAAGTTGACCAAATCTGATGTCAACATCGCCAATGGCCCTTATCTTCAAACGAGTATAAGGCCCTCTTTTAACTTTTCTGCCAAATGATCACAAGTCTGACCAGGCACATGTTAGCCCCTTGGCTACATTGTAAGGAGGGGTTATTTTATTTTTATTCATCATAAACATGCAAGTAATCCATTTTTGTTTTACAAATGTACATAATTAATCATATTTCTCCCCATTAATATTGAGTATCTACTAAAACGACTAACCCTTGTGTTAATGTTAAGATGTTTAAATTTAATACTGACAGCTCTCATAATAATGAAAAAAATATTTCCCTTTGTAGGATTTTCAAGTCTGAAATAAATAGAAAATGAGTTGAATAAGAAAGATGAGACTGAACCTGGGACAACCTTAGAAAAAAGAATGTATTATCAGCCAGAAAAGAAAAACAAAAACTAGCTTCCACCCATGCCAACCAGTAATGGTGCCAATGACCACAACATTCAAGTAGTACAGGAAATTCAAAGAACATCTTACTGGAGCGCAGAAAAATATCTTACGGTGAAGCATTTTTGTTTTCAGTTTAAAAAAAACTAATTTACTTTATTAAGAGTGCCTGTTAGCCAGCCTATCAATTTTAGTCCTGTTCTAAGTTAGATGAGCACAAATGATGGTCTGATGACAGTCCGCTGTTGCAAGGAGATATTAACTCCAGACCAGTTTGAAAGGAAGGGGTATTATTTCAAACCCAATGCACACAGGTAAATAGCCTCCTTCTTTTACAAATATATGGAATAGTTAGTTGTAAACACTTTTATGAACAATCATTCATTGTATTTGCTCTAAGAAATAACGTTATTGCTTTTTTGCAGAGATTTCAAACAAGTTGTTAAACAAATAGATTTTGATATATGATGAAAGAAAATAAAATCTTTTGATTGTGCTCTGAAGAGTCCATGGAGCAGATAGTTTACTGGAAGAACCACTTTATCCAAATCTGATGTCAACATATCGCCAATGGCCCTCATCTTTAAATGAGTATAAGGCCCCTTTAACTTTTCTGCCAAATAATCACAAGTCTGACCAGGCACATGTTAGCCCCTACTACATTGTAAGGACGGGAAGTATTTTTATTTTTATTCATCATAAACATGGTAAGTAATCCATTTTTGTTTTACAAATTATGTACATAATTAATCATATTCCCATTAAGATTGAGTATCTACTAAAACGACTAACCCTTGTGTTAATGTTAAGATGTTTAAATTTAATACTGACAGCTCTCATAATAATGAAAAAAATATTTCCCTTGTAGGATTTTCAAGTCTGAAATCTATAGAAAATGAATTGAATAAGAAAGATGAGACTGAACCTGGGACAACCTTTAGAAAAAAGAATGTATTATCAGCGAAAAGAAAACAAAACTAGCTTCCACCCATGCCAACCAGTAATGGTGCCAATGACCACAACATTCAAGTAGTACAGGAAATTCAAAGAACATCTTACTGGAGCGCAGAAAAATATCTTACGGTGAAGCATTTTTGTTTTCAGTTTAAAAAAAAAACTAATTTAATTTTATTAAGAGTGCCTGTTAGCCAGCCTATTAATTTTAGTCCTGTTCTAAGTTAGATGAGCACAAATGATGGTCTGATGACAGTCCGCTGTTGGTATGAGATATTAACTCCAGACCAGTTTGAAAGGAAGGGGTATTATTTTCAAAAACCCAATGCACACAGGTAAATAGCCTCCTTCTTTTTACAAATATATGGAATAGTTAGTTGTAAACACTTTTATTGTACTATCCAATTGTTTATTTCGTTTCCAAATAAATGTTATTGCTTTCTTTTGGCAGATTTCAAAAAAACACACAATCAAATACATTTGAGTGGAGCATGGATGTGAAAGAAAATAAAATCTTTTGACTTGTACCTGGAAGAGTCCCATGAGCAGATACATTTACTGTAAGGAATCAAGTTGACCAAATCTGATGTCAACATATCGCCAATGGCCCTATCTTTAAATGAGTATAAGGCCATCTTTTAACTTTTCTGCCAAATAATCACAAGTCTGACCAGGCACATGTTAGCCCCTTGGCTACATTGTAAGGACGGGAAGTATTTTTATTTTTATTCATCATAAACATGGTAAGTAATCCATTTTTGTTTTACAAATTATGCACATAATTAATCATATTTCTCCCCATTAAGATTGAGTATCTACTAAAACGACTAACCCTTGTGTTAATGTTAAGATGTTTAAATTTAATACTGACAGCTCTCATAATAATGAAAAAAATATTTCCCTTGTAGGATTTTCAAGTCTGAAATCTATAGAAATGAATTGAATAAGAAAGATGAGACTGAACCTGGGACAACCTTAGAAAAAAAGAATGTATTATCAGCTAGAAAAGAAAAAACAAAAACTAGCTTCCACCCATGCCAGCCAGTAATGGTGCCAATGACCACAACATTCAAGTAGTACAGGAAATTCAAAGAACATCTTACTGGAGCGCAGAAAAATATCTTACGGTGACGCATTTTTGTTTTCAGTTTAAAAAAAAAAAAACTAAAAATAATTTTATAAAGAGTGCCTGCTAGCCAGCCTATTAATTTTAGTCCTGTTCTAAGCCAGATGAGCACAAATGATGGTCTGATGACAGTCCGCTGTTGGTATGAGATATTAACTCCAGACCAGTTTGAAAGGAAGGGGCTACTTAAACCCAATGCACACAGGTAACAGCCTCCTTCTTTTTACAAATATATGGAATAGTTAGCTGTAAACACTTTTATTGTACTATCCAATTGTTTATTTCTTTTCCAAATAAATGTTATTGCATTCTTTTGGCAGATTTCAAACACACAATCAAATCCATTTGAGGAGCATGGATGTAAAAGAAAATAAAATCTTTTGACTTGTACCTGGACGAGTCCCATGTGCAGATACATTTACTGTAAGGAATCAAGTTGACCTAATCTGATGTCAACATATCGCCAATGGCCCTTATCTTCAAACGAGTATAAGGCACTCTTTTAAATTTTTCTGCCAAATGACTACAAGTCTGACCAGGCATACATAGCCCTTGGCTACATTGTAAGGAGGGGAAGTATTTTTATTTTTATTCACCATAAACATGGTAAGTAATCCATTTTTGTTTTACAAATTATGTACATAATTAATCATATTTCTCCTCATTAAGATTGAGTATCTAATAAAACGACTAACCCTTGGTGTTAGTGTTAAGATGTTTAAATTTAATACTGACAGCTCTCATAATAATGAAAAAAAATATTTCCCTTGTAGGATTTTCAAGTCTGTAATCAATAGAAAATGAGTTGAATAAGGAAAGATGAGACTGAACCTGGACAACCTTTAGAAAAAAGAATGTAAAAATATCAGCCAGAAAAAGAAAAACAAAAACTAGCTTCCACCCATGCCAAATCCAGTAATGGTGCCAATGACCACAACATTCAAGTAGTACAGGAAATTCAAAGAACATCTTACTGGAGCGCAGAAAAATATCTTACGGTGAAGCATTTTTGTTTTCAGCTTAAAAAAAAAAAAAAAAAAAAAAAAAAACTAATATAATTTTATAAAGAGTGCCTGTTAGCCATCCTATTAATTTTAGTCCTGTTCTAAGCCAGATGAGCACAAATGATGGTCTGATGACAGTCCGCTGTTGGTATGAGATATTAACTCCAGACCAGTTTGATGAAGGGGTATTATTTTCAAAACCCAATGCACACAGGTAAATAGCCTCCTTCTTTTTACAAATATATAATAGTTAGTTGTAAACACTTTTATTGTACTATCCAATTGTTTATTTCTTTTCCAAATAAATGTTATTGCATTCTTTTTGGCAGATTTCAAACACAATAATCAAATCCATTTGAGTGGAGCATGGATGTAAAAGAAAATAAAATCTTTTGACTTGTACCTGGACGAGTCCCATATGTGCAGATAAATTTACTGTATGAATCCTGTTGACCAAATCTGATGTCAACATATCGCCAATGGCCCTTATCTTCAAACGAGTATAAGGCCCTCTTTTTAACTTTTCTGCCAAATAATCACAAGTCTGACTCAGGCACATGTTAGCCCCTTGCCAGCATTGTAAGGACGGGAAGTATTTTTATTTCTTATTCATCATAAACATGGTAAGTAATCCTATTTTGTTTTACAAATTATGTACATAATTAATCATATTTCTCCCCATTAAGATTGAGTATCTACTAAAACGACTAACCCTTGTGTTAATGCAGATGTTTAAATTTAATACTGACAGCTCTCATAATAATGAAAAAAATATTTCCTTGTAGGATTTTCAAGTCTGAAATCTATGGTGAAAATGAATTGAATAAGAAAGATGAGACTGAACCTGGGACAACCTTTTAGAAAAAAAGAATGTATTATCAGCCAGAAAAAAAAAAAACTAGCTTCCACCCATGCTACAGCAAGTAATGGTGCCAATGACCACAAAATTCAAGTAGTACAGGAAATTCAAAGAACATCTTACTGGAGCGCAGAAAAATATCTTATGGTGAAGCATTTTTGTTTTCAGTTTAAAAAAAAAAACTAATTTAATTTTTTTAAGAGTGCCTGTTAGCCAGCCTTATCAATTTTAGTCCTGTTCTAAGCAAAATGAGCACAAATGATGGTCTGATGACAGTCCGCTGTTGGTATGAGATATTAACCTGACCAGTTTGAAAGGGAAGGGGTATTATTTTCAAAAACCCAATGCACACAGGTAAATAGCCTCCTTCTTTTTACAAATATATGGAATAGTTAGTTGTAAACACTTTTATTGTATTATCCAATTGTTTATTTCTTTTCCAAATAAATGTTATTGCATTCTTTTGGCAGATTTTAAACACACAATCAAATCCGTTTTGAGTGGAGCATGGATGTGAAAGAAAATAAAAATCTTTTGACTTGTACCTGGAAGAGTCCCATATGCAGATACATTTACTGTAAGGAATCAAGTTGACCAAATCTGATGTCAACATATCACCAATGGCCCTTATCTTCAAACGAGTATAAGGCCCTCTTTTAACTTTTCTTGCCAAATGATCACAAAGTCTGACCAGGCACATGTTAGCCCCTTGGCTACATTGTAAGGAGGGGAAGTATTTTTATTTTTATTCACCATAAACATGGTAAGTAATCCATTTTTGTTTTACAAATTAAGTACATAATTAATCATATTTCTCCCCATTAAGATTGAGTATCTACTAAAACGACTAACCCTTGTGTTAATGTTAAGATGTTTAAATTTAATACTGGCAGCTCTCATAATAATGAAAAAATATTTCCCTTTGCATGATTTTCAAGTCTGAAATCAATAGAAAATGAGTTGAATAAGAAAGATGAGACTGAACCTGGGACAAACTTAGAAAAAAATAATGTATTATCAGCCAGAAAAGAAAACAAAACTAGCTTCCACCCATGCCAACCAGTAATGGTGCCAATGACCACAACATTTAAGTAGTACAGGAAATTCAAAGAACATCTTACTGGAGCGCAGAAAAATATCTTACGGTGAAGCATTTTTGTTTTCAGTTAAAAAAAAAACTAATATAATTTTATAAAGAGTGCCGTTAGCCAGCCTATTAATTTTAGTCCTGTTCTAAGCCAGATGAGCACAAATGATGGTCTGATGACAGTCCGCTGTTGGTATGAGATATTAACTCCAGACCAGATTGAAAGGAAGGGGTATTATTTTCAAACCCAATGCAAACAGGTAAATAGCCTCCTTCTTTTTACAAATATATGGAATAGTTAGTTGTATACATTTTTATTGTACTATCCAATTGTTTATTTCTTTTCCAAATAAATGCTATTGGCATTTCTTTGGCAGATTTCAAACACACAATCAAATCCATTTGAGTGGAGCATGGATGTGAAAGAAAAATAAAATCTTTTGACTTGTACCTGGAAGAGTCCCATGTGCAAATACATTTACTGTAAGGAATCAAGCTGACCAAATCTGATGTCAACATATTGTCAAATTAATGGCCCTTATCTTCAAACGAGTATAAGGCCCCTTTTAACTTTTCTGCCAAATGATCACAAGTCTGACTTTTCAGGCACATGTTAGCCCCTTGGCTACATTGTAAGGAGGGGAAGTATTTTTATTTTTATTCATCATAAACTTGGTAAGTAATCCATTTATGTTTTACAAATTATGTACATTATTAATCATTTTTCTCCCATTAAGATTGAGTATCTACTAAAACGACTAACCCTTGTGCTAATGTCATGTTTACTCTAATACTGACAGCTCTCATAAAAATGAAAAAATATTTCCTTTGTAGGATTTTCAAGTCTGAAATCATGAGAAAATGAGTTGAATAAGAAAGCTGAGACTGAACCTGAGACAACCTTTAGAAAAAGAATGTATTATCAGCCAGAAAAAGAAAACAAAACTAGCTTCCACCCATGCCAGCCAGTAATGGTGCCAATAACCACAACATTCAAGTAGTACAGGAAATTCAAAGAACATCTTACTGGAGCGCAGAAAAATATCTTTACGGTGAAGCATTTTTGTTTTCAGTTTAAAAAAAAAAAAAACTAATTTAATTATTAAGAGTGTTCTGTTACCAACCTATTAATTTTAGTCCTGTTCTAAGTTAGATGAGCACAAATGATGGTCTGATGACAGTCCGCTGTTGGTATGAGATATTAACTCCAGACCAGTTTGAAAAGATGGGGCATTATTTTCCAAACCCAATGCAAACAGGTAAATAGCCTCCTTCTTTTTACAAATATATGGAATAGTTATTGTAAACACTTTTATTGTACTATCCATCTTTATTTTCCCCATAAATGTTATTGCATTCTTTTGTCAGATTTCAAAGACACAATCAAATCCATTTGAGTGGAGCATGGATGTAAAAGAAAATAAAATCTTTTGACTTGTACCTGGACGAGTCCCATGTGCAGATAAATTTACTGTAAGGAATCAAGTTGACCAAATCTGATGTCAACATATCGCCAATGGCCCTTATCTTCAAACGAGTATAAGGCCCTCTTTAACTTTTCTGCCAAATGATCACAAGTCTGACCAGGCACATGTTAGCCCCTTGGCTACATTGTAAGGAGGGGAAGTATTTTTATTTTTATTCATCATAAACATGGTAAGTAATCCATTTTTGTTTTGCTAAATTATGTACATAATTAATCATATTTCTCCCCATTAATATTGAGTATCTACTAAAACGACTAACCCTTGTGTTAATGTTAAGATGTTTAAATTTAATACTGACAGCTCTCATAATAATGAAAAAAATATTTCCCTTGTAGGATTTTCAAGTCTGAAATAAATAGAAAATGAGTTGAATAAGAAAGATGAGACTGAACCTGAGACAACCTTTAGAAAAAAGAATGTATTATCAGCCAGAAAAGAAAAACAAAAACTAGCTTCCACCCATGCCAGCCAGTAATGGTGCCAATGACCACAACATTCAAGTAGTACAGGAAATTCAAAGAACATCTTACTGGAGCGCAGAAAATATCTTACGGTGACGCATTTTTGTTTTCAGTTTAAAAAAAACTAATATAATTGTATAAAGAGTGCCTGCTAGCCAGCCTATTAATTTTAGTCCTGTTCTAAGCCAGATGAGCACAAATGATGGTCTGATGACAGTCCGCTGTTGGTATGAGATATTAACTCCAGACCAGTTTGAAAGGAAGGTGGGTATTATTTTCAAACTCCAATGCACAGGTAAATAGCCTTTCTTTTTACAAATATAAGGAATAGTTAGTTGTAAACACTTTTATTGTACTATCCAATTGTTTATTTCTTTTCCAAATAAATGTTATTGCATTCTTTTTTGGCAGATTTCAAACACACAATCAAATCCATTTGGAGTGGAGCATGGATGTAAAAGAAAATAAAATCTTTTGACTTGTACCTGGACGAGTCCCATGTGCAGATACATTTACTGTAAGGAATCAAGTTGACCTAATCTGATGTCAACATATCGCCAATGGCCCTTATCTTCAAACGAGTATAAGGCCCTCTTTTTAAATTTTTCTGCCAAATGATCACAAGTCTGACCAGGCACATGTTAGCCCCTTTGGCTACATTGTAAGGAGGGGAAGTATTTTTATTTTTATTCACCATAAAACACAGGCAATCCATTTTTGTTTTACAAATTATGTACATAATTAATCATATTTCTCCCCATTAAGATTGAGTATCTACTAAAACGACTAACCCTTTGTGTTAATATTAAGATGTTTAAATTTAATACTGACAGCTCTATAATAATGAAAAAAATATTTCCTTGCAGGATTTTCTCAAGTCTGAAATCAATAGAAAATGAGTTGAATAAGAAAGATGACTGAACCTGAGACAACTTTTAGAAAAAAGAATGTATTATCAGCCAGAAATAAAAAAACAAAACTAGCTTCCACCCATGCCAGCCAGTAATGGTGCCAATGACCACAACATTCAAGTAGTACAGGAAATTCAAAGAACATCTTACTGGAGCGCAGAAAAATATCTTACGGTGACGCATTTTTGTTTTCAGTTTAAAAAAAAAAAAACCAATATAATCATAAAGAGTGCCTGCTAGCCAGCCTATTAATTTTAGTCCTGTTCTAAGCCAGATGAGCACAAATGATGGTCTGATGACAGTCCGCTGTTGGTATGAGATATTAACTCCAGACCAGTTTGAAAGGAAGCGGTATTATTTTCGTAAAACCCAATGCACACAGGTAAATAGCCTCCTTCTTTTTTACAAATATATGGAATAGTTAGTTGTAAACACTTTTATTGTACTATCCAATTTTTTATTTCTTTTCCCCATAAATGTTATTTATTCTTTTGTCAGATTTCAAAGACACAATCAAATCCATTTGAGTGGAGCATGGATGTAAAAGAAAATAAAATCTTTTGACTTGTAATTCCTCTCCCCTTTCACAAAAACTTGACGCTCCCTCCCTAGAAGCGCTACGTTATTTGCGAACGCGCTCTAAAATCAAAGTTTTACGCATCAGTAAATTCTACTCATGTTTTTTCAATTTTAGAAACGAACTATAAGCTTAGTTTCAATTTTCTGCTATACAATGATCAACTGTAATGCATAAGTAGATTCAACTCTATGTCAATTATCGAAAAAAGAGAGATAGAGAGAGAGAGGGAGAGAGAGAGAGAGAGAGAGAGAGGGAGAGAATGTGGGGAATATACGGGAACTTATGGGGATATTAGGAGTCTTATCTGGAATATGTAGGAGCTTATGGGAATTTGTGGGAGCTTATGTTAATTATTAGGAGCTTATGGGAATATTAGTAGCTTATGGGAATATCATGAGCTTATTGGAGTATTAGGAGCTTATGGGAATATGTAGGAGCTCATGGGAATTTTCGGGAACTTATGGGAATATTAGGAGCTTTTGGGAATATGTTGGAGCTTATGGGAATCCTGGGAGCTTATGGGAATCTGTGGGAGCTGATGAAAAAAATATGTCGGAGCTTTATGGGAATAAGTTGGGCTTATGGGTATATGTGGGAGCTTATGGGAGTTTTTTGGGAGCTTATGAAAATGTGTGGAGCTTTTGGGAATATGTGCCAATTGATTCTACTCCTGTTTAGTATTTGGCGAATGGGACTATAGGCTATGTGTTTATTTTCAACCACGTAAGGTCGAATCTTTACGCATCAGTAAATTCTCCCTATTTTTCAATTTTTTGAAACGGACTACATGCTTCTTTTCCAATTCTTTCTGCTATCCAATGATCAGCTGCCATGCACCAGTAGATCCAACTCTGTGTCAATTATCGAAAAAGGAAAGAGAGAGAATGGGAATATAGGGAACTTATGGGATAATGGGGGAGCTTATGGGAATATGCAGGTATGTATATATATATATATATATATATATATATATATATATATATATATATATATAAGGTATGTGATTAAAAATTTTTTTCATACTTTTTTACACCCCATACTGCCACAAGTGGATATTTTTATCATTTCCTTTTAAAAAAATATCAATAACAACTCTCAACTGTTAAAAAGTTCACTTCCACACGTCCAGTACATCGTGGCGTCATACCCACATTTAGTATTTTTACTGTAATTTTGCTCCTTTTGTTGTTCAATGCACCGTCAGCATTTTAGTTGTCAACTCATAATATGTATAACTAGTATTTGTGCCACTGGCTTCTGGATTATCTCAGAGTAGATTCTGTCAAAAATGCTCCAGTTTCCGAGCAAGAGAATTAGGACATCAAATCTAGTGTATTTCCGAAAAGGCATTAAATATCCAAAGACTGATGACAGTCTTGATCAAAATGCAAAAATTCCAATGGAACTGCATATGGTGAACAGTTATAAAAGAATTGCTTCTGATGTAAAAAGCAGAAAAGACATGATCGTACAATGTTGTTAATAAGTGTGAAAAAGACATAATCGAAGTCCTGGAAAGAATGATTTCACAGCGATAAAGTTTAATGTAAGAGTATGAAAAAGGATAGTGGTTGTGCCGAGAAGACAGAAAGTTCTATGCACTTAAGATTTCAACAAAAGGAATAAGTAAGCTATTGAAGATGATTCACTAAAGATTCAAATCCAAGAAAAAATGAAATTTCTTAAAGGGAAAGTGCCAGCCACAGGAAAGCTTTACTGAAGAAAGTGTTGAATCAAGTGTCTTACCTAATTCGGATAAAGAATATTCTGTGAGTAAAGAAGATTTTGTGAGCGAAGAACAGTGTTCCAGCCAGTAGTAAGATATTGAGAAACAATTAAAAGTCTAAAAGACAAAAACATCTTCTTCAGAGCGTTTAGTGACTGCAGCAAAATTGAGTACAAGGAAGGTCCAAAAAGTCGAGAACTGGAGTTTGCATATCTACTCAAAGCGGCATTTACAAAGGTCTAAATGAAAGAAAGAGAAAAATTACAAAGTAATTTCAAGAAAAAATTTTAAAAAATAGCACTGGTGCTTACAATAGCGATGGAAATGATTCATACAAAAGGAAGAAAGCATATGAGGTTGTTGTTATAAAAAAATGAAAAAAGGGAGTTCAGACTCGCTAGTTCTTCAGCTGGCAAATGCAAAAAGGGAGACAATATTCAATGAAAAAAAACTTTTTTCTTTTCTTTGGCTCTAAGATCTCATTTAGGGCCCTGACCTGCCATACTACTCTTTCTTCACTTTTCCCAAATGAAAACTGTGTTAAATAAATAAAAATGATTGTCTCTGACTCAACTGCAGCAAAT
>JAGDYQ010000251.1:138317-290817 GCA_021962125.1 Bulinus truncatus | reverse complement strand
CGCGAAACGGACAAAAGTCATTTCTTGGCAGGCCAAGACCTACAAAATGATATATACATCATGGGTCTAGGACTTATGGTTGTTGAGATCTAGGGTGATGACGGACAGACAGACAGACAAAACGGGGACAATAGAGCATTTTTTTTTCGAAAATGCTCTAAAAATCTGTCTTCTAGTCATGTCTATAATAGGCTCCACGTCACCAGTCCATAGAACCGTTGGTTGTGTGGTCAGAGATGTGTCCAGTGTGTTGTATTCACGGTGTTTTCCAGTTACTTGAATTTACATGAAACTTCAGCCCAATTTGGCAACAACAAAAAAAAACTGTCCAATGTGTTCAGTTCACAGCTACGGTTTCAACTGTCCAGTTGTGTGGTCAATGATGTGTAGTTTACATTCACACTTTTTCTGGATTTTATTCTTTCGGATAACAAAAGTATGAATTGAATATGATTAATTAAGTTGAGTATTTAAAACACACAACCATACAGGTCAGTGTTTTTGTTCTTGTATACGTAAATGACAACAATACATTGTATAGTGAGGCATCCATCCATCGAAGTTTAGTTACTTTGAACATGAACATAAATAAACTGTACATATACAAATGTTAACTATTCCGCTTTTTAAAGTGAAGAGTTGAGTAGTTCAATGAAATCGGAAGTTAACGGACTATAGACTATAACCCCCCGTGAATAGGTGAGCCGAGTTCAGGTGATACAGGAAATGAAATACTGTAAAGGCGCCAAGCATTGGATTTTCGTAAAAGCGGCCTTTAAAGTCCATTCTAACAGACGCTTACATTAGGCTATAACTTAATCCCCTTAAAAAAACCGCCTAAAAAATGAAAAGTTTATTCCAACGTGTTTGGCTTTTGCTGGTTTTTTAGTTATAGTAAAATAGTAAAAAAAAAAATACTAAACAACGTTTACTTTTTCTTACAGCACATAATAAAATGTCTTAAATGACTTATAGCCAGATATCACGAATTTTTCTTGAGAAAACAAAAAGTTCATTCAAATATGAGATACCAAACAGGAAAAAAAATAGACATACATTCATTGCAAATGATATATTAATTTAAATATAAAACGCAGTGAACGCTTGAATTCAGGTCAGATAACTCCCTAACCAATAAAACAAAAGTCTATTAATAGAACTATGAAAAGAGTTGCTTCCCATTACCTTTAAAGAATATCTCATGTATCAGTGTATTTACATACTTAAATGGGCATAATAAACTCGCGCTCCCTAAATAAAAAAAAATAGGATGAATGCTTAAAGTAAATTGTAATAAAATATAAGATGTGCTAACAATGGACGAAGATTGGCAGATTGAGTTAAAGTTGAGAATATGTTTAATATAATCAATACTAAAGATGATAGGCGCTCCCACTAAATACTGCCGGAAAAATTACCAACCTAGATAAAACGTTGCTCGGCATGGGGATTCGCAGGCAATTTTTTCAGAAAATTTTTTATTTTATTTTTATGTCACATATCAATTAAAGATACATTACATTAATAAAAAAAACAAACTACCTAGACTCTAACGTAAAAACTAAACTCAAATGTTATGCCACTCGGTGTGTTACTCTGCACATCAATGCTGAAAACTACAGAGAGAATAAATGTTGATAAAGTGCTGTGTTTCACTTAAGGGACCTTTCATATTTTCCTAATTAGCGTAATGTCAAAAAAAGCACCGCGATTCTCAACCTGGAGTATAAACTTTCATTGTATTAGCCCATTATTTTTTTTTATTTACTCCCACCAATGCCAGCCAGCAATGGTGCCAATGACCACAGCATTTAAGTAGTACAGGAAATTCAAAGAACATCTTACAGGAGCACAGAAAAATATCTTACGGTGAAGCATTTTTGTTTTCAGTTTAAAAAAAAAAACTAATTTAGTTTTATTAAGAGTGCCTGTTTGCCAGCCTATTAATTTTAGTCCTGTTCTAAGCCAGATGAGCACAAATGATGGTCTGATGACAGTCCACTGTTGGTATGAGATACTAGCTCCAGACCAGTTTGAAAAGAAGGGGCATTATTTTCAAAACCCAATGCAAACAGGTAAATAGCCCCCTTCTATTTACAAATATATTCAATAGTTAGTTGTATACACTTTTATTGTAACACACAACCCCATTGGAATGGAGCATGGATGTGAAAGAAAATAAAATCTTTTGACTTATTCCTGTGAGTCCCATGTGTAGAAACATTTACTGTAAGGAGTTAAGCTGACCAAACCTGATGTCAGCATATCGCCAATGACCACTATCTTCAAACGAGTATAAGGCCCTCTTTTTAACTTCTCTGCCAAATGATCACAAGTCTGACCAGGCACATGTTAGCCCCTTGGCTACATTGTAAGGAGGGGGAGTATTTTTATTTTTATTCATCATAAACATGGTAAGTAATCCATTTTTGTTTTACAAATATTGTAAATAATTAATCATTTTCTCTTCCCATTAAGTTTGAGTATCTACTAAAATGACTAACACTTGTGTTTATCTAAAGATGTTTGAATTTAATACTGACAGCTCTCAAAATAATGAAAAAAATATTTCCCTAGCAGGATTTTCAAGACCAAAAGAAAAAGGAGTTGAATAAGTAAGATGGGACAACCCTTAGAAAAAAGAATGTATTATTAGCCAAGAAAAAAAAAAACTAGCTTCCACCCATGCCAGCCAGCAATGGTGCCAATGACCACAACATTTAAGTAGTACAGGAAATTCAAAGAACATCTTACAGGAGCGCAGAAAAATATTTTACGGTGAAGCATTTTTGTTTTCAGTTTTTAAAAAAAAAAAAAATTTAGTTTTTTTAAGAGTGCCTGTTTGCCAGTTAGGTGTATTTACTTTTAATATACTATCCAATAATGAAAAATAATTTCCTTGGCAGGATTTTCAAGCCTTATACCAATCAAAAAGATGTTGATTAAGAAAGATACAACGGAAAATGAGACAGCCCTTTGAAGGAATACAGTGTAATCATGGATAAGAGCCAGCCAGAAATGGTGCCAATGGAACATGGATGTGATAGAAACTAAAAAAGCTTTGACTATATAAATGGATTGTAAAAAAAAAAATAGACAATAACTTGTTTTGAGTCAATACTGATATTGTATTCATAAACCTATTAACAAAGAATTTTTTATCAACAATAATAATAGACTTGATAATAAAAATATTTTAAAAAACCTGGATGTTGAGTTGTTTATTGGTCAGACCATTAGTGAAAAACTGTTATTGATTAGTTAGTTATAAAAGTGATTGAAGTTATTTACATGGATTTATTATAGTTAAGTTGAGATAGAGCTTTTTCTCCATAATGATCACTATGAAGTGTGTGTATGTATGTATGTATACTGGACAATAAGTAATAAAGGCTCTAGGTGAGGTGATATGAAAATGAGAATGAATTATCACAAACTAACCTGAGACTGAGTATTAAGGTTCTTATCAGAGTAATGCTGATTGGTTGATAATGTAGGCTCATTTAAGTAGACTGTTGAACAACGTCTCATTATCTCTGCTGAACTTTTATTGTGCTGGTTTCTTTGGTGCAGAGCATCTGTGATTCTAAGCCTAAGGTTTAGCATAAACTGAAATGAAAAATACATATTTATTTCATGGCACTAAAGTACATTTTTTTTAAAGAAAGCAGCATATGCTTTATGGATTTTTAAATACGCACTGGCTCCGGTTCCGTCATATGACGGGGCCGGTATCTTTTTTTTACCGCTTCCGTCAACAGAATGAATTCTTATGATTTGAAGTTATTTTCTTTTCGCATTTTTTTTCTAATTATACATTAAAATGAGAGATTAGTTTGAGTGGCGCGCTAGTGATGTAGGTTGTTCGCTTGGCTGAAACCCAGTTAGGCTAGCTATGTGCGGGTTTGATTCCTACTCGAGACATAAATTTTTTTTTTCAAATTTTATTTTTCAGGATCAGGGTTAGGGATAGAGTTAGGGTGTGGAGCAATATCTATTGATGGCCATTTTTTAATAAATCATAAATTTTTTTTCCAGATTTTTTTCAGGATTAGGGTTAGGGATAGGATTAGGGTTAGGGATAGGATTAGGGTTAGGATTAGGGATAGGGTTAGGGATAGGATTAGGGATAGGGATATGGTTAGGATTAGGGATAGGGTCAGGGATAGGATCAGGGATAGGGTTAGGGTTAGGGATAGGGTGTGGAGCAATGGCAATATCTATTTATGGTCCCCGGAAAAAAAAATATCTCCGATTTTTAACAGTAAATAACGTCATCAACGTCTGCAGTAAATAAGAGTTCTCATTCATTCTGTTTACTCTTTAAATGTGTTAAAACGATCGCCGATTTTGAGCACCATCATTGTTTAAGTAATAATATCATAATATAAACTGCATTTATAACTTTACATCATAAGAGTTCATTCTGTTGACGGAAGCGGTAAAAAAAAGATACCGGCCCCGTCATATGACGGAACCGGAGCCAGTGCGTTTTAAATAAAACTTAAATTTCAAACCAAGTTTTCATTAAAGAAACACCAATTTTATTTTTTCCGGCATTATTATCATTTATTATGGTAAATTACGATTCTATAAAAAAAAATTCAAAGTGATTTGCTTATGCCATCCTGTATTATTCTACTTACATGTCTTTTCGGTTTTATCTGGTATTCATTTTAATGGGAATCAATACAGAACTTTGGGTCAGCACATGCACTAACTGCTCCTTCAATCAAATTTAGAAGCTGGACCGACTAATGATTCTGAAATTTATTTTAAAATAAAAAGGATTGCACGGGTCACTAGCAATACTGTGATAGTTCATGTAAATTTATTGCATCGAATGCAGTATGTATTAATACATTTTGATTATGTTCCTGAAGTAAATACTCTTTTCACATAGTTTAATATTGAAAAAACCACAATTACTCACGAACATACACATACACATCCTTTCACAATGAATTATGCAACTTGCAAAAACAATTTAACTGGCCAGGTTTTTATACAATTGCTAATTAAATTATAAATTTAGAATAACCAAAATGATGGTAATTACAAGGATACATGCTGAATGTATGAAAAAAAAATTGAACGTATAGGGAAGGAGTTAATGGTGACTGGAATAGATTCAAATTTCATTCAAGATTTTTAGAGGGATCTACTAGAATAGTTCTAGTCACTAACTAATTTTTTTTTAAATCCTCACTTTAAAACTGAAGATATCAAACGGTTTTCATTAGATGATGCTCGATCTCTGACTACAAATAAAAATATTTATAAATAAAAAGAGTTAAAATGGATTGAGTCAAGAAAACCAACTGGGAAAATACTTTCCTAAAAAGACGTAGGCTAAAGTAAATAATTTGTTTAGTAAGTAATTTATTATTACTTTCAATCAGTCTAAAATCGAAAACGTTACAATGTCAATGCTCGTAAAAAGTACATTAGTCTCAATATTTATTTGTTGTTGAAAAATGGCCTCTATCGAACTACGAAGTATCAAGTAATATGCAGAATAATACAATTTACAGGGAAAATGTATACTAAGTTATTGAAAAGTTGTTAAGGAGTTTTTTTTTTTGTTTTTTTTTATTTCCAAAAAAACAAAACCTTTATCAATTGTGTGTGCTATTTAAAAAAATTAACTTAGGTAATTTTTTTGTGACTGTGGCATTTGTTTACAAGTCTGAGATAAAAACTGTCCAGTACTTCTTAATATGACACAGATAAAATCATTTCATCCTAACTGGCAGGACATTTTAAAGGTCATCGGGAGCCATTTTGCATCATAAGTTCATAACGAATAAGGTTAGAGAGTAAGTAATCTAGTTTCGGAAAGCCACGTATGCTAAAAAGATGCGTGTCACGATCATTTTTCCCTTCCGGCCAATGTCTGACGTTTGTTAGCCATATTTGTCAATGTCGTTGTGTGCGTGGGCTGGGTGCGCCCGGCCAAAGCTCGATGTGTGGAGAGCATCGTATAAAAGAGAACATCAATTCCGAGCTTTTTTGAGTTGGGAAAAACATTAAAGCATGATACATGTTTAAAAATCGACACACACACACACACACATTTACATAAATAATAGTATTAGTATCCGCAAAAAAAAAAAATAATAATGATTGCATCAACATGGAATTTCATTCTTCAAATAATCAGACAACTATTTTCAATATTGACATTTGTCCGATACCAGAGGTCTAATCTAATGGTCCCCAACCTTTTTCTCGCCGCAGACGGTCAACGTGTGATAATTTTACCGCCGTGGGGGGGGGGGAAGGTTTTGATTATTTAAATTTAGATTGTTTTGATTTGCATCGCCACTAAGCTCCCGGTAAACCTCTCGTCCGCGGAAAGTCGCACTATCCCCAGAGAAATACACCGCAGTAGATAAACAGGAAATAATTTAATATTTCTTGGGCATTTCATCTCTAAGGATCGTGAGCTGGTTGTCATTGTGTTTAACTATCCTAGACTGTCCAATGTCACCCGCGGTCTACTTCTTAGAGTTGTCCCAACTTGGTAGTCCATTGTTCCCCCACCTGGCCTTTTGTCGTTTGTCACCTTGTCCACCATTATTCGTGTAAATCCTATTTTATTTGTTAGACATCTTTATCTCACAACATCAAAGGGGATAGTTTCCCAGTCTCTAAGCCCAACCCTGTCTTCTAACTATGTCATTGAGGTTTTATTACAATATCTGCTTGATATTAATTAACATAATACTTTATCATACATCGGCTAGCATGGGCTCCAAATATAGGCCTACTCAGTGGCGCAACAAGCAAAAAAAGTGCTGGGGGGGGGGGGCTCACATAGTGAAAAAGGACCGTTTGACAGTCTTTTTTGTAACTTTATAACGTAAATTATGTATTGATGATGTGGCCTGGGGGGGGGCTCAAGCCCCCTGCCCCCCCCCCTCTGGTAGCGCCACTGGGCCTACTGATAGACCACAGAGCCAATCATAGTTCGTTTAGGGTCCTAGCAATGCCATCATCATAGGGCATGTTTCCGAGGGCAGTGGTCCTAGGCAGATAATTTGACAGTTTTTTTTTTGGCATTCCTATGTAAAAGTACTTATCGGTGCACTACTTAGCAACACTTCCAATATAAATCAATACCTGACGTGTCGACCCTCGAAATAAAACGTAAATGTATTTACCACAATTCCGCCTTTCTATGGTGCAGAGAGAAACAGTCAGCAGGACGTATTGTAGATAAGTAGTTAACACATGATTTACGTATAATCTGCACAAGCTATAGCCGAGTGAGCAATCGACACATATTCTTAAGTATTGGGCTCTGATATATACTACCTGGACTTAAAAAGGGCCCCATATCTCAAATAGCTTAGGGCCTTAAAAGTCTAAATCCGGCCCTGCTCTGGCTACCCAGGCTGTTTGAACCCTTGCGGGCAAGAGCTAGATGTGACCTAACCTGTACCTTATATAAGAGAGAAATAACTTGTTGTGGAAGGGGGCATAAGTGCTGAACAAATGTTTGAGGCTCACATAATTTTTTCGCAAGATTCTTAAAACTACAACAACGAGAATAAAAGTAAATTATTAAATAACAACGATATATTCATTGATAATGTTTGGGGGGGGGGACATTTCTCTGTTGTAAAAATAAAATTAAGTCAGTCAATCAGTCACATAGTCAGTCAGTCAGTGACTCAGTCAGTCCAACGAGTGATCTATTGGGGAGCTCTGATGTTTTTCACACTATAGATTTATTTAGAATATCTATCTATCTATATGTCTGTCTGTCTCTCTGTCTGTCTATCTATCTGTCTGTCTGTATGTCTATCTTTCTATCTGTCTGTCTGTCTGTCAGCTCTCTCTGTCAAGGAGTTGTGGGAGAGTAAGGGAGTTGTGGGAGGGAGTTGTGGGAGAGTAAGGGAGTTGTGGGAGAGTAATGGAGTAGTGAGAGAGAGAGAGTTGTGAGAGAATAAGGGAGTTGTGGGAAGGAGTTGTGGGAGAATAAGGGAGTTATGTTAGAGATTTGTGGGAAGGAGTTGTTGGAGAGTAACTAAGGGAGTTGTGGAAGAGTAGTGGGAGAGTAACTAAGGGAATTGTGGGAGAGTAAGGGAGTTGTGGGAGAATTAAATAACAACGATATATTCATTGATAATGTTTGGGGGGGGGGGACATTTCTCTGTTGTAAAAATAAAATTAAGTCAGTCAATCAGTCACATAGTCAGTCAGTCAGTGACTCAGTCCAACGAGTGATCTATTGGGGAGCTCTGATGTTTTTCACACTATAGATTTATTTAGAATATCTATCTATCTATATGTCTGTCTGTCTCTCTGTCTGTCTATCTATCTGTCTGTCTGTATGTCTATCTTTCTATCTGTCTGTCTGTCCATCTGTCTGTCTGTCAGCTCTCTCTGTCAAGGAGTTGTGGGAGAGTAAGGGAGTTGTGGGAGGGAGTTGTGGGAGAGTAAGGGAGTTGTGGGAGAGTAATGGAGTAGTGAGAGAGAGAGTTGTGAGAGAATAAGGGAGTTGTGGGAAGGAGTTGTGGGAGAATAAGGGAGTTATGTTAGAGATTTGTGGGAAGGAGTTGTTGGAGAGTAACTAAGGGAGTTGTGGAAGAGTAGTGGGAGAGTAACTAAGGGAATTGTGGGAGAGTAAGGGAGTTGTGGGAGAATAAGGGAGTTGTGGGAGAGTAAGTGAATTTTGGGAGGGAGTTTTAAGAGGGAGTTGTGGGAGAGTAAGGGAGTTGTTGGAGGGAGTTGTGAAGGGGAGAGTTGTGGGAGGGAGTTGTGAGAGGGAGTTGTGGGAGGGAGTCGTGGGAGGGAGTTGTGGGAGGGAGTTGTGGGAGGGAGTTGTGGGAGGGAGTCGTGGGAGGGAGTTGTGGGAGGGAGTCGTGGGAGAGAGTTGTGGGAGGGAGTTGTGGGAGAGAGTTGTGGGATGGAGTTGTGGGATGGAGTTGTGGGAGAGTAAGGAAGTTGTGGGAGGGAGTTGTGAACATTTAATGACGTCATTTTACGTTGACTTAATTTTGTCAACCAATATTATATAAAGAACGTCTGCTAAACCGGAAGTGTTCACGCTAACAACTCGAGATGCTGTGTAAGACTATCTATCATATGGTACATTATATAGGAATAATAAAAAAAAAATTGGAACAAAAAAATGTGTTGCTTAATAAAATAATTAGGTGAAAGAACTGAATAAACAATTTTGAATTTTCAAGATAAACAACGCGCAACAACACAGCAACAGACTTGTTTCATGTATCTCTGTTGTTTGTGGTCATTTCTGGAGGTAAATAAATAGATTAGACAGAGGATGGATAAATGGGTAAATACATAGAGATCTATCATTACGGATAAATGGATAGGAATTATATATATATATATATATACGTGAGGGATAGAAAGTTGAATTGGTGAATTCACAAAGATAGATTGTTGATAAATAGACTGAAATTTGACAGATGGAGAAATTACATTGACTGGCAGTAAGATGGATGGAGAGATAAATAGACTGCTGAACAAATAGATAGACGGATAGAGGAATAAATGTAAGGATGAACTGGAAGTATGATGAATGAATGATGAATGATAAATGGATGGAGCAATGGAAGATTAGATTAATAAATCAAATCAATATATGCACACTTTAAATTCTGATTCTCACTATCACGTCGGCACCTGTTTCTCACCATCACGTCGGAACCTGTTTCTCACTATAACGTTGGGACCTGTTTCTCACTATAACGTTGGGACCTGTTTCTCACTATAACGTTGGGACCTGTTTCTCACTATCACGTCGGCACCTGTTTCTCACTATCACGTCGGAACCTGTTTCTCACTATAACGTTGGGACCTGTTTCGCATTATCACGTTGGGACATGTTTCTCACTATCACGTTGGAACCTGTTTCTCACTATCACCTTATAACATGTTTCTCACTATCACGTTGGAACCTGATTCTCACTATCACGTTGGAACCTGTTTCTCACTAGCATGTTGGAACATGTTTCTCACTGTCATATTAGAACCTCTTTCTCACTAACTCGTTAGAACTTGATTCCCAATTTCTCACAATCACGTTAGAACCGGTTTCTCACTACCTCGTTATAATTTGATTCTCACTCAAACGTTAGTACTTGATTCTCAGATTCTCACAATCAGGTTATACAGAGGTTTTAAACATTTCGCTATAAAAGGTACTGTGTTTTAATGTCAAACATGATAATAAAAAAAAATCATTAAGAATAAAAACAAACATCAAAATATTTATGCACTGCACTTTATTCTTAAAACAGTTATATCTAAAAACATAACTTTTTATTGTGGTTGGCATTTGATTGGTTGAAAACTTCCGATAGTAGACATTCGCCAAACTGAACATCACATCGGCAAATGTCGTATGCACAACCGGATGAAGGAGAATCTGTGAAAGCAAATGTAAACATTATCTTGAGTTTGCCTATCTATCTATCTATCTATCCATCCATCCATCCAAATCCATCCATCCACCCACCCATCCATACATATATATATATATATATATATATATATATATATATATATATATATTCTCACATATATATATATAATCTGTATTCGTATATACATGTATACTATACACACTTAATACACTAGATTAAAAACATTCAGCACAATGTTTGTTGTTGCACAATACATTAAAAAACAACAACTACACAGGGACATAATAATAGAAGACTGCCATCTGTGACCACTGGGTAATAAGCCCTGTTGTATCATTCAA
The DNA here is from genome assembly GCA_021962125.1 of Bulinus truncatus. Taxonomy (NCBI): domain Eukaryota; kingdom Metazoa; phylum Mollusca; class Gastropoda; family Planorbidae; genus Bulinus; species Bulinus truncatus. Next base: position 280,070 of record JAGDYQ010000251.1, on the reverse strand, counting down.
CCAAAGACATGTCAGCCATCTTACAAACGGTATTAGATAATACCCCGTTGACGACAGCAACAGGCCCGTAGCGTGCGGGGGGGGGGAGAGAAGCAGGGGGCAGCCTCCCCCCCCCCATGCGTTTATTCTGGCCGCCTCTGCTTGTTTGCTCTACTTAGTAACATTTATTTTCTGCCCCCCCGCTACTGGCCTGGCCCCCTGCTGTAGAATGCCTGGCCCCCTGCTGTAGAATGCCTGGCCCCCTGCTGTAGAATGCCTGGCCCCCTGCTGTAGAATGCCTGGCTCCTGCTGTAGAATGCCTGGCTCCTGCTGTAGAATGCCTGGCCCTCTGCTGTAGAATGCCTGGCCCCCTGCTGTAGAATGCCTGGCCCCCTGCTGTAGAATTTTCACGCTACGGGGCTGGCCTAAGGCAATATTTTTTGTTCAGTTTTTTTTTTATAAAGTTTTACGGCTGTCACGAATCATTGTCGTTTGACTCATATACTGATACTTTATTTATTTATATGTATAGCCACGTGGTAGACGAAGGAAGACTCAAGCCAGGTTGGGTGTTTGCATAACAAACCAGCCACTCACTTTATTTCAGCATATAAATAGAGCTATTAAAAGAGCTTTCAGATGCCTGCTAAGTTTACCAGAAGATACAGAGCATTAAGGTGGGACGGATGGCCGAGTGGTGTAGATACTCGACTGTTGACCTGAGAGACCTGGGTTCGATCATCAGTGAGAACCATTGGGAATTTTTACAGGTAAAATTTGTTTCAAAGTTGTCCCACAAGTCCACCCAGCTTTAAATGGGTACCCGACTTAAGTTGTTGAACTGACCAGTGGTGTAGCGTGCTTAACTTTTGCCCGGGACAAACTACCTTTTTAGCCCCCCCCCCCGATTTGAAAAACCATATAAAATTATATGTAAAATATACCATTTGGCGCCCATTTTAGAGTAGCGCCCGGGGCATGATGCCCCCCTCCCTGCCCAACCCTTGCTACACCACTGGAAGTGACATGTGTGTAGGTGCTATACATAATGTTGTAACATAGGCATGTAATGAAACCAGGCACGCCGAGAGGGGGGTAGGCGTGGTCATTGCCAGGGGGCCCGCATCTGTAAGGGGGCCCGGCCGCCCCGACCATGTCAATTTTTTCACGATTCATTGTTTATTAAGGGGCCCGCAATGATGTCCTGCCCTGGGGCCCGTGTTTGCTCTCGGCGCCCCTGAATGAAACACATGTAGACCGGTTAGATCGGAGTAGATAGACACAGCAAGTATGGTGGACTAGGTCAGTCTATGACCTTGTAAATTATAGATTGATGAGACACAGGTAGATTGGTTAGATCGGAGTAGATAGACACATCGAGTATGGTGGTCTACGTCAGTCTATGACTTTGTCTTCCTTTTATTTACGTTTGCTATGATTCGTAGAACCGTCAGTCAACACACAATCTCATTCACATACAGATAGAAGTTCAATTTAAAATAAATAGGTTTGAGCCTCTGTCAATTTTATGAAACATTACAAAATGAAACTCGCATTGTTTACAAAATGTTAAAAAAAAACCATTAAGGGGGCTAAACCAAGCCACTTTTTTTCGCTAATCTGATGTAGTTATTTCCCATTGATTATAAAAGAAAAAAAATTCCCCTGATAATTGAAAAACATGTGCGTGAACCAGCCCCGTAGCGTGAAAATTCTACAGCAGGGGCCAGACATTCTACAGCAGGGGCCAGGCAATAGCGGGGGGGGGGGCAGGTAATACATTTAACTAAGTAGAGCAAATAAGCAGAGGGGGCCAAATAATCGCGGGGGGGGGGGGAGAAGGCGGCCCTCCCTGCCCCCCCCTGCACGCTACGGGCCTGACGTGAACAGACGGAAGTTTACATGTATATATATATATATATATAGATAGATAGATAGATAGATAGATAGATATAGATATATATATAGTGAGATATAGTGATCCCTTTTTTTGTTCAAAACCAGTGTCTATACAAGCACCACGGTACCAGAGCCATAATTTCTGCACGCAAGTTGGGGTCACAACCGAAGCACAACCGACTCACAACAACTTGTCATCAGAAATAATGAAAAAGACACAGCAAAATCATTACCGAAAACAAAGAAACAAACAAACCCGCAAAGACTTACAGAAATATTAATTTAATGGGGGTAGGGGTGGGGGGAGGGTGGGGCTATACTTAAAAAAAATAAATGGAGAAACATGAAAACAAACGAAGTAGGGACAGATGGTCGTGTGGTAAAGCGGTCGATCTGAAGGTACCTGGTTCGATCTCCGGTGAGGACCAAGGAAAATATTTTTCAGGCCTTGGCTCAAGTTCCCGATATATCTCCCGCGGTGCCTCCATGGCCATTGCACTATCGGCTATGGTGAGGGATGAAAGAAGGGCAACCATAAAAACCTGTCCCATTAGTGGTGTATGAGATTTCCTCTCATCGATATAGGTACTTCACACGTTGTGTTTGAGAAAATTAAACACGTTTTTTTCCAAGATGATAAAATGTCCTCTCATTTATAAACACATAAAAGTGTCTTTTTTTTAAACAAAATCGTTTTCAACGCATTTGGATTCTTGTAAAGATGCGGGTTGTGGTTTTGAGTGTAATCACAGGTGTAACAAAACATAACATAATTATAACTAGCTATATAGACTATAACTATAACATATGACTATAACTATAACATATGACTATTACTATAACACATGACTATAACTATAGCATATGACTATACCTATAACATATGACTAAAACTATGACATATGACTATAACTATAACACATGACCATGATTATAGCATATGACTATAACTACAACATATGACTATAACTACAACATATGACTATAACTACAACATATGACTATAACTATAACATATGACTATAACTACAACATATGACTATAACTATAACATATGACTATAACTACAACATATGACTATAACTATAACTTTTCGACCAAAGGGGAAAAAATGGATGATAATACCTTTACTTAAACATTAAACTTTTCCCATAAATGGACGACTTTTCAAAATTTAAATTTCACTGAAATGGCCAGTAAAGTTATAAGTATGTCCATTCAGTGGTGGTATACAAAAGCAATAGCGTTGGAAAAGTACTTCAGGTTGCGCAGCCGCACAGGGCGTCGAACTAGGAAGGGACGCCGAAATAGAAAGAGCTCTGTTAAGTGTTTTTAAACGGTTCAGATTGGGAGGAGGGCACTTTAAAAAAATGGAACTCCCACAGGGCTCCACAATGGCTAGCTACGGCTCTGGTATCAAACGTCAGTATTACCTTTGCATTCACATCTATTGTCTCTACATTCAAATTTGTTGTCGACGAAATACGTGTTACAGCCGACGCCCTTTTCTTCGTAGCAACCGTCATGCACCTGACAGCACCTGTTGGACGACAAGGTAAATGTGACACCAGTCTATCTATCTATCTATCTATCTATCTATCTATCTATCTATCTATCTATCTATCTATCTATCTATCTATCTATCTATCTATCTATCTATCTATCTATCTATCTATCTATCTATCTATCTATCTATCTATCTATCTATCCGAATGTATGTCTGTTTGCAGGGCCGCCAGAAAATGTTAGGCTCCTGACAAGTCCTTTTATTGAAAGCGAGGTTAGCGGGCCATTGCACTGGCTCATTGTATTTTTGTTTGGGTGTAAACATGACGGCTCTTAACCCGACAAACAAACCTGCTATGTTAGGGAAGTAATAACAGCGCACTAATAAAGCTGTTGTCCGTTGCAGCTTCACATAAACCAAATCTCACATCGAAAGTTTTTTTTTTTTAGAAAAAATTTTAAAAAAAAAATGGACGGTTGTTGACGTTTGACGTTATTTTGGGTGCGAAAGCTTCCGGGACATCAGGGTCCGTCGTTGGAGGAGTTTTTGCTAACTCCCCCTCTCCCCAACCTCTTTAAAAAAGTTTTTTTTTTTTTTTGTGGACTGGTCCGGGAGGCCCTCAAACTGAACAGCTCCGCCGCTTTGAGCAGATTGTTAAATACACTACAAAAATAAATCTACTTGGCGTAAGTTTTAGTTTCATTCGTTTAACCCAGCATCGTTATTATTTAATACACCTCTGGCGTCGTTATAGGAGGTACCACCCCCCACCCTTTTCCCGACGGTTAAAAATTTTTTTGTATAGGAAGCCTAAAACTACATTGTCATCAATATCGTTCTTAGGTCTTGGGTGGTGGTGAGGGGGGCAGTGGTATAGTGAAGGGGGGGGGGAGGGGGTCATAATGCCCCGGGCGCTATTCACAAAGGGACGCCAAATGGTTTATTTTACATATAATTTTATATGGTTTTCGAATGGGGGGGGGAGGCGCTATAAAGGTACTATGCCCCCGGCGTGAGTAAATCTCGCTACGCCACCCTAGTAAAGTCCCATTAAACCCTTAAGAGCTCATCGGGGCAGATGAAGTGCAGAATTCAACTGTTTCACTAACTTCGACATATGAAGGGATTGTGTGGTTAGCACAACGCCCAGCCGCCTTTACTTCCCCCAACTTAAAGTCAGGTACCCATTTAAAGCTGGGTGGACTTGTGGGACTTTACACCATGACCTGAAAAAATCCAGAACCCTCCGGTCGATAGTCGAACGCTCTTCACCACACAACCACCCGTCCCTTTAAAAGTGTGTGTGTGTGGGGGGGGCTAGTTTGCTGATGTATGTGAACGACTCTGATTGCCTTACCTGTCTATGCCATCCAGAGGCTTACCCTTCCCACCAAGTCCACAATAGCAGCCGTAGCCTAATAAATTAAGGCAGTTCCAACGAGTGTAGGTCGTTACGACGTTACACAAATCCATAAGGTCTCGCCTTTGTGTATATAATATTTGACCTTCTTCGGTCACGCTCGAGTAAGTCAATGTCAGACTGGCTTTGGAAAAAAAAAGTTAAAAACGGTTTGTATATATTGGTATGGCTAAGGGAATCAACTCTTGCAATACTGTCTCCTGTCTATCAAATAAATCCAATTATCTTCGCACTTTTTCGGTATTTTTCCTTTATACTCGACTAACCTACGGCATACTAAAGGATTGTGTGGTTAGCAGATGTCTTATACATTTACAGCAGAAGTATAAAGACCAGCAAAATAAAATCTTCCAATTAATATTTGGCACCCGTTATAAACCTGGCTGACCCCAGCACCTGACAAAATCGCGAGCACTCATCGAGGTTCGAACCCAAATTAATAAAATCAGCGGTTTCCAACTTTTTTTGCGACTGTACCCTAAAGGGTGCGAAAGAATGTCCTCGAGTACCCCCCCCCCCCACACACACACGTAAGTTCGAGAATAGATGTACTTATTTTCATAATGGAAACGTGCTAACTTTTCTAATTCGAAACTCATGCGCGTGGTTTTAGTGATGAGTCACGCAGCAAAACTGGCGACAATCTTCAACAAATTTTTGGTTGTTTTAAACGAAAATTGTATATGTCGCTGAGTACCCTTGCATAAACTTTCCCTTACCCCCTTGGGGTACGTGTAGCACTGGATGAGATCCGCGGAATTAAATGATGTATTAATGTGGTTATTAGACGTATACACGTCGTGGCCCACTATTAGAATTGTTTTTGTTTTTTTTTAATTTATTTTCTCGACCCATCTGCGAAGAAAAACTATAATAAAAGAATGAGAAGAAAGGCGTCATTTATTTTAGATCTACCGTTTTTACTTTGCTAATAACCTAATTTTGAGTTTTGTAACACGGTGAAAAATTTGTAATTATGGATACTGACATTCTTGATCCTTGCATTAAAATTTTGAATTCGTCGCGACCCACTTGAAATTCGTTCTCAACCAAAGGGCGGCAACTCACACTTTGAGAACCACTGATAATATAGAAGAAGTTTTTTTTTTTTTAAATTTCCCTTCCTATTTTCGTAAATTACTACAGACAAGAACTTTTTTATAGCAACATTTAAAAAGTTACAACGTTTTTCTTTACCTAAAAAACATGACGTCCAAAGTTGATAAAAACACGAAGTCATTGTTTTCCTGAAAAGAAAAAAAAATATTTTTAAACACAGCGCACCGATTTCATCGGAGTTAGAAATATTTTTTCAGTCTGCTTTGAAATGTTTACAAGCATTTATAGTGTCACGCCCCCTCCCCCTCACCCATCTATCTATCTATCTATCTATCTATCTATCTATCTATCTATCTATCTATCTATCTATCTATCTATCTATCTATCTATCTATCTATCTATCTATCTATCTATCTATCTATCTATCTATCTATCTATCTATCTATCTATCTATCTATCTATCTATCTATCTATATATCTATCTATCTATCTATCTATCTATCTATCTATCTATCTATCTATCTATCTATCTATCTATTTATCTATCTATCTATCTATCTATCTATCTATCTATCTATCTATCTATCTATCTATCTATCTATCTATCTATCTATCTATCTATCTATCTATCTGTTTGCCTTTCAGTTTGCCTTTCAGTCTGTCTGTCTGTTTCTCAACGTCTGCAATCACGAGTACAATTAGAAGTTAGACGGGTAGATGTGTGTCGTTTAATTAGTATCCCCGGATCTGCTTGCTGTAGTCCGATAACGTGCCGCGGGTTACGGATTCAACACCTCCAGGCTTGTTGACTCACCTACCTCTATTTCCCGTGGTGCCTACGTGGCCATAGCCCTTTCGGTTGTGGAATGGGTCGAAGGTACTAAAGAGCCACCCCATTTATGGTTTATAATATCTAAAAGTTAACCAAATTTATCTTTACAGAAACCAACAAAAATAAATAAAAACATAAAAGTATACACACCTAACATCCAATTCTAAGTTCATCTTACGTGACACAGGGCGTCATCATTTCCCTATGTAGTGCACCTTATATACATACATATGTGTTGATGTCATGAGGTGGGCTTAACTATGCACAAGTACTCAATCAGTGACCTAGGTCAAAATAGCAACAATAAATGTGCTAACATTTCCCCTGCGTCCAATCTGCATCATGTCATATTGAATGGCATGAAAAACCTGTTACACAATAGGATTAGATTATTATTATTATTATTTTGGTTGCGTGTTTTCTGTAGACATGTTAAGCAAGCGTTACTGATACAACAATTCAGTTATTTCTCAGAACAGTTGTGCATTGTAGCCGAACGTATTGTCATAATATCAATCAGGTCTAATTGAATTGACACTTCTTGACTTGAAATTTTTAAACTTGTCATAAAACTTTTCAAATCAATGCTATTTGCTTCCCCCCTCCCCCCCCCCCACATCCAAAGGTGGCGATTCAAAAATGAAATTATTTTAATTATCTCAAAATAAATTACTTTTGTTACTTCTATTGTGTTTACAGGTGAAAATTAAATTAATTGAAATTAGCCAATGCAGTAGATACAATAACAAATATAATAAGTAAGTAGTAAAGTTCATCGAGTACATCTGTTTCAGTAACAAGGGCAAAACAAAGGGATTGGGTGATTAGCATAACCTTAAAGCTAGGAACCCATTTAAATATGGTTGAACTTACACTAGGACCTGAAAAAAATCCAAAGTCTCTCACTGAGGTTCGAACCCAGGACTCTCCAGTCGACAGTCTAACGCTCTACAATAGTGCTGTAGCGAGCTTAACTCGCGCCCGGTGCACAATACCTTTTTAATACCTTTTTAGCACCCCCCTCCATTTGAAAACCATATTATATTTTATATAAAATATACAATTTGGCGCCCTTTTGTGAGTAGCGCCCGCGGCATAATGCCCCCCCCTTGCCCACCCCTCGCTACGCCTCTGTGTCTTGGTGCATTTAATTAGAAGTAAAATTGTTTGTGTCTAGTAATATTTACGTGGGACGGATGGCCGAGTGGAGTAAATTCTCGACTGTCGACCTGAGAGTCTTGGGTTTGATCCTCGGTGAGAATATTGGAAATTTTTTCCATGTGAAATTATGTGCAAAGTCGTCCAATAAGTCCGCGCAGCTATATATTGGTAGGCCTACACAGGCCCGTAGCCAGGAATATTGGATTGGGGGGGGGCCGAAGAAATGATCGGGGCGGATCTAGAAAACTTTGACGGGGGGCGGGGGGGCAAAACATTGACCCCCGGGGGGGGGAGCAAAACTGTTTTCATTGTTGAACATTGGTCTTAGAACAAAAAATATTTCGATAATTTAATGATGTATTACCTAAACTTGCGCTAACGGGGGGGGGGCATGGGCCCCCCCCGGCCCTCCCCCTAAATCCGCCCCTGGTGGGGTAGAAGAAATGTTCGGGAGGGGGCGAAAATGGAGGCGCGAAGCGCCGAAAGCTTGCGAACGGAGAGGAGGGGTTTGGGGAGGGGATCTCAGTGAGTCCCCTCCCTAAGAAATTTTTTGCAGTTCCATATCTGGAATGGTGCATTTTAGTACCGATTGTTTAGCTATTAATTAGAAATATATAATTTTAACTACGTTTTAATAATGCAAATAGTAAAGAGTTTTAATGATAAAAATTTATTGAGGCTGAGCAATTTCTGATCCCTGTTATAAATATATTGACCAATAGTTCTGCTACACAATTGTTACATAATAGATACCTGATTTATATTATTATACTGTTTGTTTAACGTACAACCCGGGAAGAACGACAAAGATGCATGAATAAAGCTTAGCTATTTGTGTGATATTTCTTATAAAATATTGAAAACAAAGAACAGATCTATCAACAAAAGCAGTCGCAATTATTCAATTTAAAATAAAATTAATTCTGCTAAAAAGTAAATTTGCAAATTAAATAATATCACTCAGAAATCACGGAGTTTGTACTTTATTATTTTATTATACATATGTATAAAAATGAAGTCAGAAGCCAATGTTATTTTATTAACTTATTTAAGTTGCTAGTTGTCCTCAGAAGATATCAATATATAAAACAATTACAAGGTTGCGAACAGGCCCATCGACAGAAATTTCGGGCCCCTGGGCAGGGGTGACACGGGCCCCCGTGCTGATATTAATATTTTAAAAAGTTGATTGGCCAGCTCAGACCGGGTCCCTAAAACTCGCCGGGCCCCTGGGCATTGGCCCCCTGCCCCCCCCCACTCGTCGGCACTTGTTGCGAACTTATATTATTATACGTTTCAAATTTGCAAACTTCGTGGTTTAGCCAGCCCCGTAGCCAAGGGGGGCACTGGGGGGGGGGGTCCGTGCCCCCCCAACTAGGTGTGGAGTGCCCCCCCCCACTTAAAAAAGAAGAAAAAGAGGAAAAAATAAAGAAAAAGTAAAGGTGCCCCCTTGCTGAGTATTGGTGCCTCCCTGCTTACTTTGACCTGGCTGCGGACCTGGGTTTAGCACTGAATTTACCTAAAAATGCTTCAGCATTCAGATTGTCTGTTAAATCTTTTTTAAATGTAAGCAGGAAAAGATTGCTTAGACGCTTTTGTAACATTTATCTGCGATATGGGGTGAGCATTCGTGTGAGGGTTGAGAAACTGCTCTCACACACGGCTGTTGAAGCACCAAATGCCAATGCTGCCCAAAATACCCAGAAGTGAACTTCAATAAGATTCAATCTTTTATGCCCAAAAATTAGATATGCTATATATGTAAGTATATATAAATAGCCTGAATGATTGCCAAAATATAAACTTTTAAGTTTTTATTATTATTGATTTATTAAAAAATGATTGATGTTTTATAGCCGTTATTATTAAAATTGTGTCAAAAAACTCAAATCATGCACGGGGGGGGGGGCTCAGGTCATGCACGGGGGGGGGCTCAGCCCCCTAGCCCCCCTCTGGCTACGGGCCAGGGCCTACATGACTTAAATTGTGCAAATCACACAATCCCATTTATAGGTTGAGGTTATAGAAACAGTTCAAATCTACAGTTCATCTTTCTTGTGGGCAAATTTAGAAACATCTTTTATAACAGTTCTTTATCTTATTTGCCTTGTACTTAAACCAGTGCCGAACCTAGAGATTTTGGGAGCCCGGGGGGGGGGGGGGGCTTGGCCTCTTTGGGGGAAGGGGGGGGGCGCTGCATTCGATACCATGACATGAGATAATGCACTTAATATTTAATGTAAAAAATGGTTTGGGCCCCCCCTCAACCTAAAGCCCGGGGGACTTTCGATTTTGGACCCCTTCCTTCCCCACCCTAGGTACGCCTCTGACTTAAACTCCTTGATGTGCACAATAACAATCAGTGTGTTGGGACTGTACACATTGCGCAATGTTTTATGATTTTACACATCGCGGATGAATACCAATCTAGTGAGGTGTGAAAAATCATTTGGCAACACGCCGTCCTGTAATTTTCAACCATCTTCAACGAGAGTTGGCAATTTAATTAAAAACAGTGACATTTTTATTTGTCTGCATTCTTTTAAACCATACCCCCGATATCCGAAAAACGCATCTGTTAACATCCCTACATACCTATCTACCCATTTATAAAAGACAAATTGTAATTCTGAAAATATAACGTGGTCTATGAGTTAGTGGCGTGGCGCGCTTAACTCGCGCCCGGGGCACAATACCTTTTTAGGGCCCCGCCCCCATTCGAAAACCATTTAATATTATTTTTTTGCGGACCATTTGGCGACCCCTTTGTGAGAGGCGCCCGGGGTATGATGCCCCCCCTCCCTCTCGCTAAGTCACTGCTATGAGTATTAGTTTAAAAAACAAAAAACAACAACAACAAAAAAAAGTTATTGTGGTGTTCTAATAGCCTAGACGTTACACTGATAGACACACGAGCGATGAAGTTATCTGAGACAATATGCTAGTGCTTGGAGAAGCACTTGGATGCAGCCCCGTAGCGTGAAAATTCTGCAGCAGGGGTAAGGCAATCTACAGCAAGGGCCAGACAATAGCAGCGGGGGGGGGGAGAGGGCAGGTAATACGGGCCTGCTTGGGTGTCGTTCTTGTCTTTGAGGCCCCCTATACATAAACGTTGGATACATTTGGGAAGGAATGCGCTCCAGATGCACATTCGCATCATATTTGAAATTAATTTGTATACCAGACTTGAGGGTACGTTGTCTATGTGTTTTTGTGTCTGTGTCGGGGAAGGTGGGTGCGGGGCTAGGTGGTCAAATTGTTTCCACACCCATAAAAACGGGGTATGTTTGGCAAGGCCTAAAATTATTCCAGGTATCACAGTGGCGTCACTATGGTTGGTGTCACCAGGTGCGGAAAATTCAGGATGTCACACTACCCCCCCCCCTTTTTTTTTTAAGACTTCCACCATGAGCAATGGTAGGCCTACATTAATCCGAATTCCCCTGCACTAGACATTAGAGAATTTACTTTAAAGTACTTTAGCGGTAAAAACTATAAGTATTGCTGAATATATGTCAGAATGATGTGTATTACTTTCATTAAACTCAGTTTGTAAACTAAGTCTCCAATAAAATCATAAAACCCCGTGACTACATACGTCCTTTTTTTTTTAGAACGTTTGAAAAAAAAAAACAACTCTAGATTTATCCGAGCAGCTTTGAACTGTATTCATATACATCCAGACGCTCTGCATGGTGGCACTCTGTGCTACTGCTCTGCATGATGGCACCCTGTGCTGCTGATCTATTTGGTGACATCCTGAGCTACTACTCTATATGGTGAAACCCTGTGCTTCTGCTCAAGTTTTTTTTTAACTATGATCGGTTATAAAACTAACTATACCGATTTTTTTCTGCTATGAAATTTAGAACTGTTCATTTTGGTGTCACCCCTAAAATGGTGTCAACTGAGGTCCCCCCCCCAATACACTATTAACCAGGCTGGCGAAATGAGAATATATGCGATCCCAATTTGTATCGATCCGTTCCCCTTTTGACCGAATGTGCTGGGTTCTGCACAATGCCCTTACAGTCCCCACCCCCCGGGACTAACAGTTGCTTAAATTCTATGACCTGTATCAGACATCCTAAAAATGGATGATGGGAGGAAAAGTTCTAGGCAAGGGCGGGGGGGGGGGGGCTTAAATTTTATAGGCTATTGAGGAGTGTTGGTATAGGGAACAAGTTGTCAGAGACTGTCAGGGGCTCAAGATATTGCTGGCGGCAACTATAGCCCCCCCCCCCGAGCCGTTCTTATGGAGAGGTAAACCAGGAAACCGCTGAGGGCCCTCAACTAAAAAAGGGCCCCTTCAGTTATCAATTTATATTAAATGGATAGACAAACTATGCAACCACTTAGGGTTAGATTTTTCCATCCCAGTGTAGAACTAGAAGATAGTCAGGCTTGCATGGAACCTTTATATCTGCTGCTTGTTTACACCAGGCTTTCTTTCTGGCTCTTTGTATGGTGCTTCGTGAAACTGTCAAAGATGAAGGATCATGTCCCAGGCTGCAGCAATAGGAATCATCAATCGCAAAGCTTCACGATCAGACGTTTGATTGCGATCCAATAAGCACTGGAGACATGCTTAATGAACAAGGATGTATGATACACACTCTCCGTCTTGTTTGTCTGTTTTTTAGTTGAGCTTGGACTTGGTTCATATTCATCGAGGACTTCAAATTTATTGGATGAAGCACAGCTCTCTGTTTCATTTTCACCTGATTCACCTGTTGCTGTCGTTTAGAAATATTTGTTGATTTTCCGTCTGCACAATGTTCATAAAAAACAACAGGAAGTCATGTATCTAAAATGAGAACTAGGTCAGCAAGGAATAGTTCATAAGTGAAAAAAAAACGTTGTACTTCCACCAGTCAACAAAATCGAGTAAAATGCCGTAAAAGGTAAAACAACGAGGCCTGTGAGCATCCCCTTCTACTTGGAATTTAGTTGTAAAATTTTAACAGTATACTAAGGCAAAAGGAACACAAAAAAAGGTTGCCCCGGTATGTGGCACGAAGTTGGATTTTTGGGGCCCACCCTACTATGCCCCCCCTTCGCGTCGCACCAAACACATCTAAAAGTCGTTGCCCCAAAATACCCAAGAACGGCTCTGGCTCCGGCTTGCGTTAAAAACATGTCTCTTTTTTTTTTCTTCACTTATTTTATTCACTAGTGCACCGCTTTGTGCGCTCACATTTACAGACCCAGTAGACGTTTGTGCCTACAAGATATGCCAGCGAAATGTTGAGAGTGGTAAATGTCTGTCTAACGCCACATGCAACCCAGACAATAAAAACGCCCGCCCGGACACGTTGAAAGTCCCAATAGCCAACCCGGCGACTTAAAGAGATGGCAACGTGAGCCCCTAACTACGGAGACATAAATGTATGACACATCCATTATGTTGGACATATCATGCACCCAGTCAGAGCAGAAATGTTTAATTATAAAAAAGATAATTAATTTTACCTTTATATCTAAACTTATTTTTGTTTTAAATTGTACTATTTACTTGAAGAATATTTTTTTTAAAAATCCATTTTAATAATGATATTATTTCTCATGGAGGGTGAATAATTACGATTATATAAAAAAAAACAACAACTCAGTAATAACAACATGACATTTTTGTGTTGTTTTTTATTTTCTGTTAATAAGTAGCTAGAAATATGTTGTGCAATGGCATTGTCCGCAGCTACCTGTCAATATGCAATAAGTTCTAAAAATAGTAAAGTTCCCTTAGCCCAAACGGGCTATCGGGGCAGTTGAAGTGTAGAATTCATCTGTTTCTATAACCTCGGCATATGAAATGATTGTGTGGTTAGCACAACGCCCAGCCGCCTTTACTTCCCCAACTTAAAGTCAGGTACCCATTTAATGCTGGGTGGACTTGTGGGACGACTTTGAAACAACTTTCACCTGGAAAAATTCCCATGATTCTCACCGAGTATCGAACTCAGGACTCTCAGTTTGACAGTCGAGTATCTACACCACTCGACCATCCGTCCCACAATAAGTCCTAACTTTAAATATAAAATAAAATAAGTAATTGTAACTTAAAACAATAGCTTTCAATACCTTTTTTAGATTTATTTCAAAGATTAAGTTAAGTAAATTACCCGGGTAATTTTTTTCTGTGTTAGTTACTTCTGATCAGTGGCGCAACCAGCAAAAAATGCTGGGGGGGGGGGGGGGGTCGGCTCACATTTAGAAAAAAGACACATTTTTTAAAACTCTTCGAATCAAAGCTAAAAATTATAATTAATAAATAGTTAAGGATAGAACAGATTATTATTATTATGAGTTTGACAGTCTTTTGTAACTTTAATTATGTATTGATGATACAAAAGAAAGACTGCTGATTGAGTCAAACTCAGTCTCAAACCAGCATCCAAAAAATTCATTGGATTTAGAAAAATTGCTGAGTCCCTCCGATTTGGCCTGGGGGGGGGGGCGGGGCTCAAGCTTGTTGCGCCACTGCTTCTTATTTATACCGCTCTTTCATTTCTAATTCTTATTGAATATAGTGTTACTTTCGCCAATTACCCCCCCCCCCCCAATCTCTCTCAACCCCCACACCTTCGACTCTTTAAAAAAATGGTAAGTTTAATAGTTCTGAATGTTTTAACAATGTTTTGGATTTAGGAAGACTTTTTTTTTTTGTATTAACCATACCTCTCTCATATCCCGCCCAAGTCTGCCGCATGGTCTGGGGCCTTTACCTTTTTGGACACTACCAAAGGAAACTGCCCCCACCCCCTAACAAACTAAAAAAAAGTGAAATAAAAACAAATAACGCAAATGGTCCGATCTATAAAGTAAACGATGTGTATCCGGAATAAAATAATAATACAAAAAAAAAAGATGTTATTCAGTTTCTGAAAGGTGGTATTTCCGGAAACAAACATGCTGTCTGTACCTCTATTACGTCATCATTATCTGCGCATAACATTGTTTACCTGTGTAGCAAGTGTAGTACATTCATGTTTTCGGAAGCTTATTAAGACTAAATTAATCTTGTTTAAAAACACATATTAAGTACATAAATGCTACCGATTGTTTACAGTACATGTATATACAATGTAAATATGCAAGTGGTAGGACATATATTGATTGATTTATTAATTTGCCAGTGAACTAGTAAATCTGTTGGCCTATATAATAATAACGCAGTGGCTACGGCACCAGCAAGTTAGTGTATGAAAGTCACTGACCTATAATCATCAAAAGTTGCAATTTTAAAAAAAAATATTTTTTAAAATATTTAAATATAGGGTTAGGATTAGGATTAGGGTTAGGGTGTGGAGCAATATCTATGGCTGGTACTTGGACAAAAATAATAAGAGTTCTGACTTGCTGGTGCCGTAGCAAGTGCGTAATAATAATGTATATATATCACTATCTTCGTCTATATACTAGTTAGTATAATAAGTATAATATAAACAAAAAAAATCTAATAACAATGTATGAATAGCATTGATTTTTGATATGACATTACACTTATAAGTATTAGATCTTAAAGGATTATCTGAAAATTACAATTATTATAATTTATACAGCTAGTTACAGTGAGCCCCAAAACATTAATTTATAGTCGTAAAAGACCTTTAAAAGTAAAACTGGAGAGATAGAATGTTGACAGTGTTTAGTGTTAAGTTCAGTGTTCTCAGAAAATAAATGTGTGGGTCACCTGTTGGGTAAAAAAAAAAGTAAAGTTCCCTTAACCCTAACGGGCCATCGGGGCAGATGAAGTGTAGAATTCATCTGTTTCTATAACCTTGGCATATGAAGGGGTTATGTGGTTAGCACAACGCCCAGCCACCTTTACTCCCCCAACTTAAAGTCAGGTACCCATTTAAAGCTGGGTGGACTTGGGGGTCTATCACCATGACTATCACCGCACGACCACCCGCCCCCCACCTGTTGGGTGGGTAGCAACAAAATTAAAATGTATAGCTAACGGATCGAGAATCTATGTATACATAATTACAACTCTACTTCTCTATATGGTACAAAACTAAAAGTTTATAATTCTACAAAGTTAAAAGGGAAATTTGTAATTACAATTAAGGACTTTTTTTCCATTTTTTTAAAATTAATTTTTCTTTGCAGGAGGGTTGCAAAAACAAACACTTGTCATAATGGTTCAGCCTTTTGGCTAAGATCAAAGTGTAGTATCTGCACTGTAATGAATCTTAGCCACTAGGCTATCCTGGTCTGGGAGACATACCATGGTCTATGAGGAAAAAATCTTTGGGGTTCTTCAGTCAGGAAAAAAAAAACCTTTTGTGACGGTGGTGGTACTGTGGCCAATGAGGACTTTCCGAGGCCATAGTATCCATAGCGGGCGGTGGTGACGGTTGTGATCGGCACACAACACCCTTCCACTCTATCCCACTCAAGCACACCTTCGCACACCTGCATTTCTGGCAGGGGGGTCAGGCACATTAACCCTCCTCCCTGTCCGGGTGGCAGGAAAAATTCCCTTGCCTTGCCATTCTGGCCGATCAGCAGTACACCCCCTGCTGGCCTGGCCAGTGTATGCGAGTCTTAAAACCCTTTTTTCTGCCATGCCGGCTGATGTTAGCGGGCACACTCACCCCGCTGCTCTGTAGGGATGTCAGACATGCATCAGCTCCACCAACAATTCTGGTGTGGTAGGCACACTATACCCTATCATGCTGGCAGTGGCGGCGTAAAAAAAAAGTGTATAAGAACCATTGGTTTAGAAAAGTTTAAGATAAAGCTTGTTATAACTCTTTACCTTATGACAACTTATGTACAGTGTTAAGACTTCGGGGTAATATGAAATAGAGTTCTATGGGATTGATTTTTTAGGTCGTGGTGAAAGTTGGTTGAAAGTACCCCAAGCCCCACACCTTTGAATGGGTATTTGACTGTTGGGGAAGTAAAGGCAACTGGGCATTGTTCTAACCACAGAACGCCAAAATATTATTTGGCCATAGTAATAGATGAATACTACATGGCACTTCAAGGCTATGTGAAAAGTAATATATAATTCTCTTTAATGGATTATCAATATCTTCCATGTTTATTTAAGATTTTTTAATTTATTAGTATAATAAAATATATCAGTGATTCTTTATAAAATATGTTATTAACTTAGTTTTATTAAAGTGGATAATTACAATAATGACATAATATCACTGATTTTAGGACTGCTGAATAAATGTGGACCTTCCACATTTTTAAAAATAATTTGTTGCATTTTTTTTTTTTCAGTTTAAAATGGGGAGCTAGCAGTCTTTATCTACTACTTACTGTTTGTTGAAGGCTTGATGTGTTCAGACACATAGGAATGATGTCACGCTTGTTGCATTCTGTGATAGTCCTGTTCTTAGCTTGTGAGTAATACATTTTCATTTAAATGTTTTTCTTTTTAACTTATTGTGCTTCCATTTTTCTTTTTTTTATCAATTAATTGAATATTTCAAGGATTTTACGCAAATGATCTATGAACTCTCAATCTCAACTATCTGACTTGCAACCATTTGTCTTGTTTTTCTTCAACATTAAAATCTAGTTGAAATTAATCTGAATTTAAAAATCAATTTACCATAGCTACAAAACCTAAAAAACTATGAACTATTGTTTTTTTAATTAATTTCTAAGTGTAATATATTTTTTTGTTAAAATTTTCATCCTTTCAGTGATATCTCATTGTTATCCAAGGCACTTATTATTTCCAGGTACTCTTATATTTTGTTTAAATGTAGATCTGTTTCATATGGTGTTAACCTTTTTTGTAAGATAAATTTGATTGAATAAGTTAATCTAATACCAACTGTTTTTCTAAATTTTAATTTTTGAATAAGTTTCATATGAAGCCTGATCTTTTAGTTGTTTAAAAATATTATTTTTTTTTAATTAATATATTGCTTTTGAAATAATATTGTGCAGACATTGTTAAAAATGTCTAGAGTTGGGGCTTGACTTTAAAAGTTATAAACTTTTATTTATTTTATTGCAGATTTACTTAATACCGCAAAGTTAAAAAAAAAAGTTTGATTTTTGTAAAAGTTTGAAGTTCTTTTAAATTGAAGTTCACTTCATTTAAATAACAATAAAAAAGAACAAGAAGAGGAGTTAGTAGTTTCAGTCTTTAACATTTTTTTTCTTACAGAATATGATCTCTGTAATCCTGATAATTTGGACATCACTTCGTCACTAGAGGCTATAAACATACATGCAATTTCAACTGAAGTATTTGTAAACTTCACATATGAAGAATCTTTAAATTCACTTAATGTGTGCCGCTTAAGTTTCAAGACTTTACCTATGTGTCGCATACAGTTGAAGCTGGTGGATATAAATTTTGGTAGTAAGTCTTGCAATTCGGCTGTAATAAATTATGATCCATCAACATGCTTATACAGGTGAGAGTTAGACTTTTAAATTTTATTTTTCTGCAATTTTATTGGCAGAATTTACATATAGTAAAATCTAGTTCACATTTAGTCAATGCATATACCTATGCGTACACTTTTAAAGTCTATATAATTTTTGTCTCTCTTATCATCATAATCTAAAAATTGAATTCTTAATAAATATATATATTATACTTTTATCATAATTTTATCTAATAACAAATTATTTTATACAAAAGCCATAATATCTTAATGCAATCATGTTAACTTACTGATTTACATATTTGTTATTTTTAAATCTATAGTCCTATCCAATAGGTCTTGTTGTTATCTATTTAATCATCAGGCTTTCTAATAATTTAAAATTGTGTGCTCCTCCAGTTGTCATTATCTTAGTGTATATGACACAGTTTATCCTAAAAGGAACACTGTCTTTACAAACACCTACTCATCAACTGTCTTCACTAGTGAATCTTCTCAGATCAGCATTGTTGGTTGTTTCCAGCGTATGAATGCTGGGTCGGCGGTCTCTATAAAACTAATAGTGACATCTGAAGGTATTTGTTGGACTTTTCAAAGAGCTAAAAAAAAATTTTACAGAAAAGTTAGGGTCAGTCTAAGGAGTTGTTCACATTTTTTTAGGAAGAATTTCTGTTTTTCTTTAAAAAAGCTATTAATGTGAATTTTGATTTGAAGAATTTTATTGCAGATTTAGACTAAATTAAAAATTTAATGTATTATATTTGAGAAATGCTTTAAATAATAAATTGTTGCATTCCTTTTTTTTTTTAAGCAAAGATTCAGACCATCAGGGGTAATAGTGATAGTGTAAAGGATCCTAATTTTATCTATAGTCCTAATTACCCCAATCAATATGCTCTGAATGATGATGTCTACATGTACAGAATACAGAGCACACTTAAAACAGATATTATCACTGTCTTGTTTGATGATTGGTTTGTTTCACCTAGTTCATTCTTACTGGTATATTTTGCTTTTCAATTTATAGACTGTTATATCACTTTAAACAAAATGAAGCATGATATTTGTTTTATTTTTATTGCTATCTTTAGCAAATAAAATATTTGAAGATAACATTTAATCTTTATTTTCTTTTTAAATATACATTAAATAGACGATGTTCAGAAATCATAATGAATAAAAATAAGTAAAGCAGTGTTTTTGACAGGAAAAAAGATATGAAAATGTAGCACATTTGTCAATTTCTTTACAGGCCAGAGAAGGTGATTCTATACAATTGAGATATATTGCTTCTGATCACCCTTACATCATATCTAATGGACCAGAAATAAACTTAACTTTTTACCCTGGGTATCAATTACAAAATTCTGATTTTAGTGATCATGTATTTAAAGCAGTCGTGACATTTTATAAAGGTAGGAATAAATACTCAGTTTTTTGTTGAAAAATATAATGTTTTTTTTTTTGTTTGTTTTTAAAAAAAAAAAAAGTTGTGTTTTTTAATGAGATAATAAAACACACAATGGGTCAGTGTATTAAAGTATATGAAGCATTAAAACCAGACTAGGCTAACCCACTCTGTGTATCAGGTTACTGTTGCTCACTAACTGCTTCATGTAGTAAAGTAAAGGAAGTAGATTTCTTTAGTGATTGTGGGCCATCTGTAGCCACTTCCCAATACTGGGCTGTTTGGCTAGCACAACACCCAAATGATTCTAGCACAACACCCAAATGATTCATATATTTATACAAGAGCATTTCTAGCCTGACTAGCCTAAGCCTCTTCTGGGTTTAGGCTGGTTAGGCTTAAAACCCTTCACATTGAAGTCATGCACTGTACATTGAATAAGTCTGAAAAAGTTTCTCTAAATTTTAACAACTTTATGTATTTTTTGTTGATATCTCCTGTCTCCTTTTGAATATTTTACTTTCTAGAAACTGGCTATAATGCAGTAAAAAGGAACACATTAAAGGATGTAATTTTTTGAAACAGGCTATAGTGCTATATCGATTGGGGGGTGGGTGGGTCTACTATCTCTGGCAATCCATAAATTTTTTTAAATTAAAAAAACTGCTTAACTGACATCCAAACACTTTTTTTTTGTTGATTAAAAATTGTTTTATATCATCCATAAAATAGGATTGAAAGTTTTAACAATTCATAAATGATCTAAAGGCATTTGGATACCAAAAATATTCAAATATTACATGTAATGCACACACCAAAACTAGTCCTGACACAATGTAAAAAAAAAACCCACTATAAGTATCGTCTTGAGCAATTTTTTCTATCTGTAATAGCTGTACAGGTATATTAAACCCTGTCGCCCGGAATAGTATACACAATATGTCACAGCGGAAAGAGTTTTAAAATGTGAATTACTTTTAATTTTTTTTTGCCCATTGGTAATTTTCAAATAAAGTTTTGTTTTGATTAATTCAGTCACCTTTTATTTTACAGATCGATCTGGACCATTGAATTATTTAACAGGTAATCCTTTTAAAAAGCATATTGTCCTTTTAAAATTTTTTTTATCATTTAAATATTCATTAATCCACATTTGTTTACCACCTGTTAGAAAAATAAATCTAGTTTCTTGACTGATTTCACCTTGTTGTGGCAGGGTGGTAAAAACTGTTTTTGCATTATTTTTTTGACTGCTCATGAGATCATCCTGTTTAACATAATTTAAAAAATAGTCGTATTCCTTCTAATCATATATATGCATATCGTTACTGATATATTTATTCAGCTATGTTCTTAAGTTGGCCTGTGTATGCTCACTCATTATTAACTTAGATATGATTCACTGACATTATTTCTAGTAACTGAAGTGCATCAATTTCTTTACTTTGCTTTCTTGTAAAGACTGTGGCGGCCTTATGTCTGCTGATGGAGTTGTACTTTCAAATTCTATTACTGATGGATTAAGAGATTGTATCTGGGTTATTAAAAAAGATGCCACTTTTGATGGCGTGTTGCTGAATTTTCCAAAGTACAAAGCAGGTGAAACTAATTTTAGCAATTAATTTTGTAATATAAAGTAAAGTACAAAAGATTTTGTTGATCGTAGTTAGATTTGAAGCCTTGATTTAGTGCTCTGCCTCAGAGAGGTACTGGAATTATTTTACATGACTTGATGTCTAGTTTGCCTGTATCATAAAAATTTGTTTGTAAAATTATTGGCTCTGATTTAGTTTTGTTATAATAACAGACTAATATAACTCATTACTAATATAAAATGACTGTTTGGATGGGGTTTTTATTTGTTTATGTCCATTGACACAAATTAACATAACCATCACAGCCTCAACTTTGTTTTTGCTTTAAAAATAGGATATATTCCCTTATAGAGCCTATAAGACTATCAGAATCTGATCTGTAAAATCCCTTGTAAGGACAAAGATGTTTATATCTAAGATCCTATAAACCACTAATGCAACAGTTTTTGTGGTGCCCTTCTTTCATCCCCACCATAGCCTATAGTGCAATGGCCATGGAGACACCACGGGAGACACAGAGGGAACTTTCACTATGACTTGAAAAATTCCCACAATTTTCACTTAAAATCAAACCCACGAACCCTCAGGTTGACAGTCAAGCACTTTACAGCACAACCATTTGTTCCCCTGATCAGAATCTGTAGAGCTCACCTGTTTCTTAGCCATGGATCCAGTGCATTCTATGGGATTTTTTTGCTAATACATTGCCTTACCGCCTCCTCCCCCCATAGATTTGTCAGGTACCCATTTTTAAGCAAGGTAGGCAAGGACATCAATCAGACCATAGAAAAACCAGGACCTTTTGGTTGATGGTCAGCTCTCTACCACACTGCCATCCTATCAACCCCGGGGGAGTCATCACAGAGTGCACCACACAGCTATCTCAATAATGATTCCAACAGCATTATAGAAATCAGACATAACATCTCTTTCTCAATAAAATTTAAAACATCAAAACGGAGACATAAGATTTTATTTGAAATAAATGGAAAAAAAAGTTTTAACAATTACATTTGAAATAAAATACATATTTTTGTTACTGCAACTTGTCAAAGTTACAGCATCTTCTAAAAAAACAGATAATGCTGTGATCAAGAATAATTATTCAGTGAAAGTCTACACTTGTTAAATGATATTAAAATCTGATATTAAACAAGTCTGTTGCAGGAAAATTTGGACAGTTTCTTCAGATGATCTTGTTGTGTATGATAGGGATAATGCATTCCATTTTTATTGCAGAACATGATTTTAACTAATATAAATTTCTCAAAGTGACATACATTTATAAAGTAAAGTGATATGAGTGAAGTCTGTGATGTTTGTTTGATATATAGATTTCATTTGATTTTGGGGTCTTGGATACTTATTTGAAAGCATCATTATAAGTATTATTTTTCATCTCAAATAACTAATGTCTAAACTAATTTAGCATGATATCATACAGTGGCGTTATTCCAATGTCATCGTTTTCATCTAGCATTATTTACTACCACTAGCTCCATCGATTATGTTTCAAATGTTACCAGGCTTTAAAAAACACGGTCGTATGATATTAAATTTTTTTTATTTTTTAGCTGAAAACTATTTTAATAGAATGGAAGTCAGGAATGGTTTGACCTCAGATCAAAAACTTTTGAAGCCAACAAATGGGCCCAACTCTTGGAGCAGTGGACTGAGTAATGTTTACTATTCTGAAGTTGGCTTCTACATCAGATTACAGGGGCGTTTCAATGCGGGAGACTCGATGCTCTTTTCCTATGCTATGTATTTGAATGGTATGTGTTCCTTAGATATTTTTTATTTTAGAAACAAAAAATATAAATGATGACAACGTGAGGGCTAGAAATAAAGTTTTCATGGATTCTGGATTGAAAGGTGTTGCATTCAGACATAAATAAGTGTATTAATTTATTGCATATCGTATAAGTAGATTATTAATAATGTAACTTAAGCCAATTTAATAAAAATTTAGCCATGTAAATGTGCCCATAATAACTTTGTGAAATGTTACATATACTCATTATGTACTAATGCTTTTATACCATTAAAAAACCCTCAGATTGTTTTGATTCTGGTAACTTCTTCAAGTGTGACAATGGATTCTGCATACAGCTAGTTCTCAGGTGCGATGGCTATGATCACTGTGGTGATAAAAGTGACGAGAGCTCATATCTTTGCCGTAAGTACTTTTCACAAAGCAATATACATTGTGAGTATCTATCTGATTATTGGAATCCAGCAGTGGCGTCACTAGGGTTGGTGTCACCCGGTGCGGTAACTCATGGTGTCACCCCTCTCATGACACCCCATAGACATACAGCATTCTTAGCAAAATTTATAAATAAATTTACAACGACAATAGAAGAATAAATAATTCAAGGTCGATTTTAAGAAATAAAACTAAATAGAAAATATGTCACTTTTTTAATTGTTATTTTTACATTAAATTTTATGTCACATAAAATCTCAACTAAATCAGAACTTCCCTTTCCTCGCCTTTAGAGATGCAATAATTTCATTAAAATAATTAATAATAAAAAGTACACAGTGTCTGTTAATAATCGGAGATATTTTATATTTGGCATTAATTTTTTTCGAAGCCTTATAAAGTCATTTGCTGTTAATAATCAGAGACATTTTTATTTATTTTTAAAAATTAAATATGGCTTTGAATTATTTTAAATTAAAAAATAAAAATATAGGCCTAAAACTAGATATTTTGCATTTTGGTGTCACTCCTTGTGAGTGTGTCACCTGGTGCAGTCCGCAACCCCAGCACCCCCCTAGTGACGCCACTGGAATCCAGTAAGAAACAATTACAGTGTTGTTGTTTTTTACTAAACAGATTTCTTGAGAATTTCAATGGGAAATGTAATGGAAAAAATGGGGTAAAAAAAGTTCATTGTATTAGAGCGAACAGTTTCTTAATAGGATTTCTTGTGGTCAAAATGTGATTTTGTGAAAAATGAAAAAAAATAACTTTACAATGCTTAACTTTGCCAAAATTTAAGATTTTTCCACAAAATGGGCAATTTTTAAAGTTTGATCATTGGTTCATACTTAAGATTTCATGCACTATAAATCTTTAGACAGATGGCATGTTTTTTTTGTCATTATGAAAAACAACAACACATTATTGCAAAAAATCTTAGCGATGGTGTATGTTTAATTAAAAGTTTGGTCTGATTTTTTCCAAATGTTAAATTCTAGCTTTTCTTCAATAGTGTTTTTATTTTAAAACAACAAAAAATTCAGCTGTCTTTGGCATATGTACTATTGTTACCATCTAGTGATTGCATAAACATGTTAAGTTTTAAATTTGCAGTCTTTATAAAAAAAAAACCCTCAATCTTTAAATATAATATTATTTTTTGCCTTTTTTTTTTCTAATCGTTTAGCATTTTTTATTCATTTTAAATACATGCTTTATATTTCTTCATGCTCTTACATTAATTGAGTTAACTTATATCGTGTGAATACATCAGGGTCTTATTCCACCGGCAATGATGGAGGCGGTAGCACTTCCTCACTCAGCATTGGGATAATCGTACCCATGGTAGTGTCAGTCTTCCTTGTGATTGTTATCTGCCTTCTCATTATTTTTATCCGTCGGTGTCGTCGTCTCAACAACAGTGCCTTTGGGAATCAGCCAAATGTCTCTGCACAGCAGCAAAACAGAGGTAGGTAATCCGAGGTTCATTTTTATTTTATGCCTGACCGAAAATGTGACAGGATGCCTATCCTACTCATAAAATCTTTTATTGAATGCTGATTTTATGATTTTTATAACAAAAAGAAGCTCATTAAATACTTACTGCTATGAAATAAAGCTATTTATAATAGATGTCATAAACAGTATGTATAATTATATGTTATTATTAGTATGTCTAAATATACAATAGTTTTTGAATGCTTCAGTGTCATTTTCATTTATTATTTTGACTTAAGTTTGGTTATTCCCTTCTGACTTGATTTGAGGTTTGATCACATATATTGAAATTAAACTTCCCTCATTTATTTTTTTTTTGATGAGAAACACACATTGTTTTTCTTCCTTGAATTAACTTAAGCTTAATGTTGCTTAGCAGGTCACATTTATTTGTGTACTTTCTTTGCTACCATTGTAGTTATTCCAGCGGACAGTAGAGTTTTTTTTTTTTTATTTGCCCCATTTTAATTTCTGTCATTGAAGACTCAAAAAGTTGCAGTGTGAAATGAAAAGATTTTTTTAAAAATTAAAAACCTAAAAAGAAACAAAAAAATATCACTTAAAAAAATGTAAAGCGTTCAATTAAAGTTTCTTTTTTAACTTAATGCTAAATTTATATTTGCATTTAACACTCTGTAAAATAACAAAATGTTTCTTAGGTAACCGTCGCCGTCGTCACAATGTCCAGATGAGTGTGACCGTCAGCTCTGGTGACCATCCCCCATCCTATGAAGAAGTCATTCAAAACACACCCATAGGTTATCTCAATATGGTAATTATGATATTCTTCGTCTTTTTTAAAATTTCTTTTTCTTTATTTTCTTTTTATTTTTTTTTGTGGTTTGACTCTACCCACGTCATCTTGTATTGTAGCCTCAGCTACTACTGGTTGATACAGAGGGGGTAGAGTGCCTCCGCCTCCCCCTAAACATAAGCTTATAAAATACTTGTTTGTGAAAAATCCTTGGCTAAAAAAAGAAATTGAAAAGCGGTCGTTGTTTGGCACTGTCTGGGTGCATAAAAATATAAATCTAATTACAGCACAATGGAACAAAACTTGATGTGCCTAATTATTGAATATAGTATTATCATTGGAATCTATCAAGTATGCAAAATTTCCAAGAAATCAAGTGATGAGAAGTGGGTTAAAAAAACTTACATATACGCAAACCAACAGAGTGTCTTAAGAAATATGTTGCAACCCGGTCACCGTTTATCATTGCGAGGCTCTGTCTGGGTGTATAAAAATGAATGGCTAATTAGAGCACAATGGAACAAAACTTGATGTGCCTAATTATTGAATATTGTATTATCATCGGAAGCAAAGATGTATGCAAAATTTCAAAGGAAATCAAGTGATAGAAAGTAGGTTAAAAATTGAATATTACAAAATTCCATCCAGACATACATATATTTATACAAACCGACAAAGCGTCCTAAGAAAAAGTGTGTAACAAAACTTTTCAGTTAACTACTGTCCAAAGTGATAAACCCTTTCTTTAATTTTTCCTCAAAGGAATTTTTCATTCAGATTTCAAATTAAAAGTCACATTGGAATATTTTTTTCCCCCTTAACTTACTTTATCGTTTATTCCATCATCTTGCATAGACTTATTTTTCCTTTTTTCTTTTCAATTGCCAGTAATCATCACATTTGTGATTGATTTCCAACTCCATAAATTTGTATTATGGCAGATTTCAACTTTCCGACTTCCACAACCATAGAGCAACACGTTTTCTTTTGATCTAGTTTTGCAGTGTATTTTTACATCCCCCCCCCCCACACACACACAAGGGTGCAGTAATCATGTCAGCCACTGGTGTGACAATCCAATCCTTAACCTGCAATAGGCTCTGCTCTTTGATACGTCTTCTGAATTTCAAATTCTGAAATAAAAGGGTTTGCCTATTAAAATCTTTCAATTAATCCATCTACTATCTAATAATGTTCTCAAAACACTTGCCTATAGAACCACTAAAATTATTATTATTCAATTTTCTCTACAGGCCTTTACCTGGACTCCAGGGGACCATGGTGCAGATCCAGGGCTAGCCCAACCACCTTCTTATGAAGAATCTATTTTACCTACCTCCACAACTGTGACGTCTCAGTCAACACCTACAGCAGCGACTTCCACAACTTTGTTGAGCAGAACCAACAACATGCTACTGCACAGCACCACCAACCTCAGCACACCTCTGCACCAGGGAGCAGGAGTCACCAGAGCTTCTCTGTTTGCGTCATTGGATCCCGGGGCATATGTTTCTTCATCGAGCTCATCTTCAGAAGGTGCTTCAGACCAAGACAATCCCCTGAATACATCATCATCCTCATATTCATCTACAGAAATGGGAAACGGTTTGTTTCCTACTGGGGCACAAAGAGCTGGATCTAATGTCATTTCTAAAAATGATATGCAAGTAACTCTAGCTCCAAAGTCTAGAAACAGTGAGGCTAAACCTGAATCAGATGAAACTTGTGTCCAGTTGTCCTCTGTTGCATTTACGAAGGAGAAAAATGGAATAAACAGGAAACTGTCAAAAAGCATGAATCATTTAGATCAGATAGCTAGAGATGTTGGTGTCCATGATAGCAGTAATTACAACAATCTGACAAGTACTAAGCCTGAAGAAAGTGCAATGCCTGCTGATAAAAGGAGCTCTCAAAATGTTATCCGAGAAGGAATGTATGTGAAAAAGCCACTGCAGAAAATCTCAAAACATTTTGCCACTCAAGACTCGGTTCAACTACAAGGAATCACTGACTATTCCAGATCTCACAGCTGTGTTGATCTCTCCCTTGGGGGAGCAGTAGGAGGAGGCCTTCAAGATGAAGACAAGAGGTTCAGCTATGCAGGTTGTGGAGATGTTTCTTTAAGGAAGGGAAACTTTGATCCATATTTGATGGGTCGAGGTCTTGTCAGGGACAAGCCTATAGAAAACTTAACCAAATATTCTGCAGCTAGCTGTGACAACCTGTCAGGCGGATACAGAAGGGTAAAAAATGCAGATAATCCTGAGCAAGAGAAAAAGCTGCTCTCGGGACAAGATACTCTTCATCCAAAATGTTCTATGCAATCTTACGCTAGCGCTTCGTCGCTGAGCAGATTTTCAGATGCTGATGCATCACTTGTTTCTGCTGCAGACAGTTTTTCTAGATGCAGGCCAAAAACAAAACCTGAAAGTGTCCCTGCTCATGGTGATGATCATCCCATTTTTAACAATGCTGAATGTGGACAAACGCAGCACACTAGATCAAGACCACAACACCAGCACCCTGATAACCAAGGGAGAGCACACCAGTCATATGCACCTAGTTCAAATGAAAAGCCACGTACTGGCCATGATAAATACACTGCAGTTGATCACAGAAAAAGAATTCATTCATTAGGCCAGAACCTCACCAACCTAGACCAGCCCAGGGTAGATAAAAATTACAGAATACCAGACCACCAGTCAGACAGCCAAAGGAGTCAGCAGATAGACAGACAAAACACAACACCGCATAATCAGCAGGAGGATAGGATTTTGAAAACAAACATGGGACAAAGTCATCAAGAACCCATTTATCAAACACCCAGGCCAATTTCGGAAAAATCAAATCAGTCCTCTAGAGAAACAGACCATCGAGGTGAAGTGCAAACAGTAAGTAAACCTCACCAACAGGAACACATTTACCAGACACCTAGACAGCGTACGGATCCGCCACCAGACAGAAGGCGGTCAGAGCCCATCTATCAGAATCCTCATCTGAATACAGAAATAACGACGTCTGCATCTGACAGAAACATTAGCTGCAATATCTCACGAAAACCCATTCCAACCCCTAGACAAGGGGTCATCAAAATGCACAAACCCACAGACAGACCAATCCCAGTGGCCAGGTCCACCAGCAGAAAGCAAGGGTCTAGTAACAATCCTTCAGTACCACCTTCTCTCACTTCCACTTCAAACCATCCTTATCAAGCACAGAGTAGTGGGTACGCTGCAGATCTGTTACAGGCTCCTGGTAGGTTGACAGGAAGCCAGGCATGCGACTCTCAGGCGGGAGAAAGCCATGACTCTAGTAGGGGCAAGACAGTTTTAACTTTAGATCCCAGTGTCTTCAACTCTAAGGACAAAGACGTCTTTGTATAGTAAGTCTCAGAAACACTGCAGTGAATGTTAAACACATCATGCTTTTACTTCCCTAAATTGTCATGTAGGTAAATAAAAACCTATAGGTTGACACATTGTTCCCTTAGAACTAAAAGGCCATCAGGGAAGATACAGTGTGGAATTCACCTGTATCTGTAATCAAGGCATGTAAAGGGATTGTGTGGTTAGAACAACACTCAGCTGCCTTTACATAAGTCAGGTGACCCATTTTAAGCTGGGTGGACTTGAGGGACTAAAGCCAACTTTCAAAAGGACCTGGAAAATTTCCCTTTTCACTGAGATCGAACTGTCAGCTCTCTACTCTGGTCTATCACCAGTCTCTCATTTTGACACATAACATAGCAATAATTTTTTTAGTCTTATTAAATTTAGGGATACATTACAGCCCAGAGGAGATTAGTCCCTACTTTGTGAACTACATGTAGGTCATTTTGAGTATTTTGAGAAATTATTTTTTTATCTGGTGATTATTCCATTAGAATATTTATGATTCATTATTATACTTGTAAAACTACATGGTTCCAAAAGTATTTTATCCATGACCCCATTTGGTTATACATGTATCCCCATCCGTGCAATTTTAAAACAAAAAGCATTAATGGGAACCTGCTAACCTTTTAAATTTTATCTTTCACAATTTTTTGGAGATGATTCAACAACAGTTTCATGCAATATCAATGCACTAATAACAATAGACAAAAAATCATGTAGTTTGAATTGATTGCTAAATAATTGTTTTTTTTTTATTTCGACTTACTTTTTTACATCACTTGATAGTTTTTGCAAATGTTTTTTTTTTATTTAGACTTTTTTATACATTGTATAATATTTCAACGGTTCCTAGTTTTTAATGTGTTTTGCTTTTTGTAATTAGGAAACAATTACATGTATTAGCTAGAGCTTAATAATATTTATCTCTTATTTTGTAACGCTGCAAAATCAATAACCTTTTATTTAATTATAGATTCGTGTTGACAATCAAGTTAAAATATGATAATTATATGATGGAATGTATTTTGATCAGACACGGTTTGTCATGACATTTTTTAATATTTTGAGATGCATTTTATACTTTTGCGATTTAACCAAAAGCATGTTGAACATTTTGGGAAATGTAATTTTTATTGCTCATTTTCATTATTTTATTCTGATTTTTTAGTGTGTTAGAACATAAGTCGTCATTTGCTAAAATGAACTTTTAATGCGTTGTGTCCTGTTTATGGGATCATATTTTCCTTGCTATTTCTTTTCTTTTTTTAAAAAGGTCAGTTAAATCTGTAATGATTTTCGGGTATAATCCAAGAAATTCTTTTAATTAAAGACATTTTTTTTATAGTGTCCATAATACTTAGTAATTGAAAGGGATTGCAGCTTCTTACATATAGTCTTCCGACTTATTGCTATGCTGGGTCTATATTAGTTTTGTGAGACCACCATAGTTAAAATAACTAATGTAGCAACGATGGTGGCTTTTTTATTTCAGAAGATATTTGAAGTTGATTAGTCCACCAAGAAATGCTTTTTCTAGAATTTAAAAAAAAAATACTTTTTGCTTTTGGACCGAGTTAGGAAATGATATCTGTAAAATGATGTTTTTACCCAGTGGCATAATTAGGCAGTGGTCTGCCCCTGGGTGGGGCTTACTTTGCCACCAGATTAAGTCATCATCTGCTGTGCTTGATTTCTTTCCTTGCACAGGAAGGAAACTAATGCCACTGTTCTCATCTAAAAATTCTTTGAATTAATTAAGAAAGTGATATTTTTCTGACCTAGTTTGTGTAATAGGCTCACCAAATAAAACGTCTCCTAAATAATCTTTGGTAGGACGGATGGCCGAGTGGTGCAGATACTCGACTGTTGACCCGAAAGTCCTGGGTTCGATCCTCGGTGAGGCCCATGGAATTTTTCCAGGTGAAATTTGGTACAACGTCATCCCACAAGTCCACCCAGCTTTAAATGGGTACCTGACTTAAGTTGAGGAAGTAAAAGCGGCTGGGCGTTGTGCTAACCACACAATCCCTTCATATGCCGAGGTTATAGAAACAGATGAATTCTACACTTCATCTTCCCCGATGGCCCGTTAGGGCTAAGGGAACTTTTTTTAAAAATAATCTTTAAGAAAATTTTCTTGTAAATTTTGAAGAAAACGGAGCGCTACCTGCTTCATTAAAATTTGAGTTTTCATTGATGAAATCTTCGGCAGGTGATAGATAAGTAGTGACACTGTAGTTAGCACTCTTAAAATCTCACAGGCTGATACTTTTTTTTGTAACATGCGAGACATTGGAGTAAAATACAGCACTGAGGGATTTGAAGGCTACATTCAATGTGTTAGCTTCATATTGGAATTTAAATACTTTACACACAAAAAGAGACTATATAAAATATGTAACAAATGGCTTATTGTGAACTTAATAATATTTTTCATTTATGCTTAGCTATAAATGTATTTTTTGAGGCAAAATTCTTTGTTTTTTTTTACTGTAAAGATGGTAGCATATCTTTTTGTATAATTTTTTTTTTGAAATCCAAGCTTTTAGCCATCATTTACTGCATATTCTAAAGAATACTAATTTTATTTTGTTTAATAATTAATAAGTATTTCGGATCTGATAATAGATACATTTTTTTTAGGGTTAGCAATAGTTATAAATTGACTAGAATTTCTTTTAGAAATCTTCATTTTAATTTTTTTTTATTTATTATTTTATCCAGCTTTTAATTTTTGTTAAAGCTTCTTTCTATTGTGATATTTTTAAATCTTATTTTCCTGTTTTAAAAAATGGACATTGAATAATATTTTTGTAAAAAGGTTTACAAGAAACATTCCAAATTCTTTTTATCTACAACTGGTATAAAATGTTCATTTTTTTCTCATTGCAGGACACATTTTTTTACACATTCTTTTTTCTGTTAAATTCTTTGTTTGAATGTATTATGGATAATACATGTATAAATTATGAAGGTATTAGATACTTTGTTTTAATGCATTATATAATACATGCATCATGAGTTCTAAAGTTCGCTTTAAGTATCATCGACAATATCTTTACAAAAAAATATTTGAATGGTAATATTACACAAATTTGAGTTGATTCTACATTTTTTTATTTGTAGACATAATTTGTTCTTATGTAAAAATACGGCTGAAAATAAAATTAAAATGACCAGTTTCTCATTAAAACATTTCTGATTTTTATATTGATTTTATTTTCTTACTTTGCCACCGGAAGGGGCTATCATTTTCACAGTTAAGTAATTTTTGGGGCACAGTAAGGATGCCACTAATACCATTAACATTACTGGCCTTGAGACCCCAACCACTGCCCTCCACAGCTCAACAGCCAATGGTTGCCAAATGTAGGTTACAAGATCCGATGAAAGCAGTGAAGGTCAGTTGAAGCCACGGCTGCACAGAGGCGTAACTAAGGAGGAAGGTCCAAATTCGAAAGTTGCCCCAGTTTGAGAGGGGTCCCAACATTTTTTTTACACTATATAAGTACATTATCTTATGTCATGATAGCAAATGTCAAAATGCAGGAGGCCAAGCCCCCCCCCCTCCACCGGGCGCCCAAATCCCTAGGTTCGGCACTGTGCACAAAGTAAATTTTTGATCCGTTTGGAAAACGACTACAGCAACATAATAGCCTAAAGGTGATAAGATATTTTGTGGGGTCTTTGCAAAGTAGAATCCTGGGGCGTGGGCCCCCTCTCTCCACCTTCCCCCGTTACAACAATGCTCGATCCTTGTACTCCCCCACCACCCCTCCCTTTTTTGTTGCTCTCAAACACGGTCGAGTGGATAACGACCGTAGAAAATACCACGTAAGAAATAGGTAGGTGATTGGACTCCACTAGAGTTGAATTCATCGATAATGCTTACACACAAAAGTGAAACAGAAGTAGGCATATTGATTTTTCAAGTGATGTTTATCGAATGTTACAGCCAATGCTAAGCAAGATGTCCTAGTTTTATCATCAGGGCTCGATTTACCGCCGGGGATATCCCCGGCACTGAGAACTAACTGTCACCCCCGGCTCTGATTTAGCTAATTTAATCTCCGCCGGGGATGAAACTATAGACATTTATCTTCGGCTCTGCAGAAAGTTTTTTTTCAATCCCCGGCACTGTTTTTTTTTGTTAAATCGAGCACTGCTTACCATGTCTGTAGTACGGCTCAATGCCTTGTTCAATACTGCGCCATATATATATATATATATATATATATATATATATATATATATATATATATATATATATATATATATACCTTAGTAC
Organism: Bulinus truncatus; assembly: GCA_021962125.1. Lineage (NCBI taxonomy): Eukaryota > Metazoa > Mollusca > Gastropoda > Planorbidae > Bulinus > Bulinus truncatus. The sequence goes on along the minus strand of JAGDYQ010000251.1, from coordinate 246,691 downwards.
TTATTTTGTTTGGAGATTGGGTGGCATATTCTCGATCCTCCCCGGGCACAGGTAAAACTAATTATGCCACTGCGCCCAGCCACCAACTTCTATGTCATTTATAGCAGATGCTTCCATGGCCGAATGGGCGGGGCCCCCTAAGTATGAGTTCGAATTGTGGTGGTTTTGGAGATAGGACCTACGTTGCTAATAATGAACCTTTTTCTCGTATACGCCAGAATAAAATACATTTAACAAAAATATTTCACTATTTTTTTCTGTTTCAAGTGTTTGTAATCTAAGAGTTAAATCGAAACTGCGACAGATCAGAGAGTTATCAAAGGTGTCATTTCCGGGAATATATGCAGTTACCTCTTTTACGTCATCACTTCTTGCGTTCCGTGTTGTTTACCTCAGAAATGACTTAGGACGCTAAGTAAGTTTTCTTTCTAAAGAACATTTCACTTGGCAAAATATTTATGGACTAAGCAAGCTGTTATCAGATGATAGTACAGTGAAAAGCTTTTACTTTTAATTTCTTTAAATTAGTTTTGTCCAAAATAATATGATCAATACCAAAGTTAACATAACAAGGTCTTGTTCGGTCGTTTATGTTGTATGAAAAAGCCTCAAAATTTGATGTAAAGATAGCCAAGATAGGCCACTCGACCGTGTCTGTTACCCGGAAGATTTTATTCTTACATTAATATTACTGTAGTTAGTGTTGTATTTAGCAGTAATGTTACTTCTGTTACCTGAAATCTCAGTCGCTGACTTATAGTGCCTGGGATTTGCCTTTTTGCTAACTATTTCCGTATATACTATGGATAGGATAGACTATGAGTGTCTGTTCTAGTAATAAATATAAAATATATAACATTATAAAGATTTGTTGTGCTTGTTATTATAGGTAAGGTTTTCTGTTGCCGCCCGTTTCTTATTCCTATTTTATTGACATGGATTTAAAAAAAAAAGAGGATTGAGATATTTAGCCGTTTTGGATGTTGTGAATTAAGCATTGAGCTGGGTGTTTTGTATGTTGTAAATTAAGCATTAGAGATCATTTTGAAATGAATAAATACATCCCTTAGTCCACTAAACTTTTTTTTTAGAACTCTTCATTCCTGCATCAGTTTTTTCTGTTGTTATCATAATAAAGTGTGCTAATTTTTAACTTGCTGGGGCACTGTGGTTTTGAGCCATATCCGTATGTAGCCCTCTCATTCACCCATCTTCTGTGTGGCCTTATTGTAGCCATTTGGTTCTTGGCTATGGTTGGGGATGTAACTAAAATGGGACAACAAAAATCATCCCATTGTTTTTTTTTTTATAGGGATCCAGAGATAATCCACTCATTTCCTACCCCATAATGCATTTTACGTTTCCACTGAACATAATTTTGTCAATTTTGAAAAAAAAAGTTTTTTATTTTTTATAGTCATTTATGTTCTATTTAGACCTCTACCTTTTGCTGTTTTAAGTGAGTTCAAACTTCATAACATAATTGAAAATTGTAAACTTGGTGACATTTTACACCTTTTACCTTGTAGATTAACAAACTTTCAGTTTAGTAAAGTAATAGAAATAGAGTTGTGATCATGCTTACATAGATTCTTGGTCATTTAATTTTAAAATTTTATTTTATCATGACCCACCTATGTCTAGTTCATTAATTTGGAAGAATTGGTCCAACTTAAAGATTTATTGATCAAGACAAAGAACCCACCATATTTCATGCCTCTGGCTTGGCTGATGTTTTATTGCCTTTAAGATAAAGGATTAGTTTTCTGTGTTACAGACTTTATTTCACTCTTATTGTAAACCGTTACTGTCTTCTAGAAAATTTATTCTATGGTTTGAGGGAAATGTCACATTTGTTGTTTTTTTATTCCTATAATCTCTTTAGTACCGCAGTTCTTAACCTTTTTTGCGACTGTACCCCAAAGGGTGCGAAAGTATGTCCACCGATACCCCTCACAAGTAAGTCCTTAAAACTGTTGGTTATTTTAAAGGAAAATGTATGTTGCTGTGTATCCCTGAATGACGTTTGCTGTTCTACTGGTTTGAGAACCGCAGCTTTAGTACATTGACAATCTAGTTACTTAATCTGAGCATTCTAAATTATCTCTTGAGCTTTTTTTTTTTTTATTGACCTCTGAGCAATGTTTTTTTTATAAATATTTGGTATATTCATTAGACATTTTATTGGGTTTTCTCTTGTATCACAAAGCGTAAACAAAAAAAAAAAAACAAACAAAACAGAAACCAATACTTTTGGCTTTATTTACACCATTACAAATTTACATTTAAAAATAATGAAAAAATAATAATAGTAAAATATTTTACAAATAATGTGCACACCATTCCTAGATGGTTGTGGATTGCCAAACATTCTCACAGAAAGAATGATGAACATAGGCAGCATAAACATTTGAATTTAACTTGAATTTAACTAATTCAAGTATTTTCGGGGAAACTTGATGAACTAACCTTGTGGGGTGCAGATTGTAGATTGGTACCCCATCTCTATGGCCATCAAAGTTATTAAGTCTGATTTTAATTATACATAGGAGTTACAAAATTTTCATTATGTACAATACCAGTTAATGTATTAGTTGTTTACATTAAATAAGATTTCGACTACCCCCCCCCCCTCCCCCGTCCTTTTCACTTCCTAGAAAGACCTTTTCATTTAAGTATTTGTCTGATACTGTTATTACCAATGACCACAGAATTATGCTTTTCATGATTTTGATTGAATTCTTATCAGTTTTTGAATGCTCCAGAAAAATCCTTTAAATTTTTTTAAAAAAGGTTTATATTAAACTTTTTTTTACTTCTCTTTTATTAATGTTAATTTGTTTTGTTATGATTTTGCTTTCCTGTTTTTTTTTTCTTTTAATTTTCATTTGTTTTCTTGTAATGGTTCTAAAATATTAATTTATTGAACAATAGGATGTGATGCATAGAAGCAGATGTTCTTATAAAACCATTTGTTTCGTTAGATGCATGGCCCTGTCCAACAGCTAGACTATGTGGGCTCGAAGGTTGTGTTTCAAGGCAGCACTGCTGCTGAGCTGTAAGTAAAGTTTTGATATCTTGTCTGAGTCATCTTGGCATTTCACTAGGATTTTCTAATTTGCTAACATTAAGTTAATCATATCCTAGCTAAAGGCATACTTTAGTTGTGTTTTTCGTTTATATATATCTTTTTACCTAAGTAAGTTCAAATTATTGTACTCTTGATTGTCCGGCCTAATATACTAGAGGACATGCCATATAATAAAGTACCTGGATAAGCCATATCTATTTAAATACTTTTTTTATGCTACACCCAAATGAGTTAAAATTACATTATTTTTTCCAAAACCACTTTGTATATCAACACATTTTTCTCTTCAATTCAAAATCTATAATCTAAATGTGAGAGCTTGCTATGTTTTCTTTCATTTTCCCTGAGTACTTATTCATTATCTTTTTTTCCAATGAAATATTTGAGAGGTTATTTATTCATTTTATTATACATTCTGCTAACAAATATTAGAAAACATTTTCATTTATGTGGAAATTTGTTTTTTTAGACTTAAAAAAGAAATATTCTTTGATACAAGTACATTTGAATTTTGTCTTTATTCCTTAGTGATTGCTGTGAGGTCTCAAGGGGAGGTGACATATAGTGTTTTGCCAGGTAAAATATTTTCTCTTGATGGTAAAACCTGTGCTTATAAATTGTGAACTTGTTTTGAAATAACTTACTCTGAAGTTTAACCAAGATATAAAGTAGCTGCATTTAAAACTATTTCTCTACTCACTATGATTAATTTATTCACATCAAAATCAGTGTTTCCTCTAAGTTGTGTGTGTTCACACACAATTCTGCTAAGCGAGCGCTCACATGTCCCCAACGGAGCGCAAAAATGTTTCTTTTTGCAGACCTGTGTACCATTATGTTGCATACAAAGTTATTTAAATCCTTTTCAAACTTGTGCACAACAAGGATCTTTTACCGCACTCAGCTTTTGGAAAATTAGAGGGAGCATTGATCAAATTATAATTTTTTTAAATGACGGCAATTGGAACATGTTTTAATCTCGTGTACTTTTTTTTTTTCCTTACTTACGCCCATTCACAGCTCACAAAAACAAAATTGTGAATGGAAGTGTTAATTAACAATGGTTTAGCTTATAAAATGCTGCACTGGTTAGATAAATATTGACATAATACTCCTCATGTTTTTTTTAACAGAGTATGACCTTTGTAAAATAGAGACCATTGCAAACGCCAAACCACCAACGGTCTACATATCTGCTCCAGAGATGTCAACTGTTATCTTTGTGAATTTCACCAATGATCTCAGCTGTTTCATTCTCTTTAAAACTTGCCCAAACTGCTACCTACATTTAGAAATAATGAGTACAGATTTTCATGATTGCTTATTCTATGACAATGATGATCCGACAGAGTGCTCTAATCAGTAAGATATTTGTGTAAAATTGATGTTTTTTTTATGGCTAGATATTTCTTCATAATCTTTGTGATAACTAGGGCTGAGATTTTCATGACATAAGAAAGTAATAATATGCCCAACAATATACAGAAATATGAGCTCAAAATTAAAAAAAAAATTTGCCCTAAAAATATAACTTAAAATATCTTAATAAACAACATAAGTGTATGCAATTTAAGATTTAATCAAAATAAATCCTGAAATATTCTTTAAAGAATGATTAATCTGTAACACATAATATTAATGCTTCTGTACTGTTTTGTTTTACCCCAAACATGTTGCTGAAAAATATTAAATGTATTTATATGACAAATAACAGTTGTCATACTGCATTCACATTGAGTAATATGGTTTTAAATACTTGGTAATTAAATTTAGTTAAAAAAAAATAATGTGCAAATGTGAGTCCTAGCTATTCTCTTTTTTTTTTGTTTATCTTTTGTATTCAGCAGTAAATAATTTATATTAAAGTGTAAAGTTTTTTCTAGGTAAATATGTGCACCTACCTATATAGAAAATAATGCCAGTACTAAAATGGTTGCTCCCTGTTAAGGTTGTAAGGTATCTTGATGTTATGGGGGTCTGACTGCAGTTGCAGTCAGACTAAGACTAAACTTGGAGGCGTTACTGTGGTAGCGTGTCACTTAATTTCTCACACACAAACACTGGTCCAATCAATGCACAATTCAATGTTGCTGATTCATTATTTTATTATCGTACGTAGACATTAACAATATTATCAAACCTTATACGAAAGTATATGACATAGGCACATCTTAGAAGTATCTAATAAACTATCACTTGCTAGTCTAAATCAAATCAATAACTTCTTCATAGTTGGATAAAATATATGTCCTACACGTCTAGGATCTAAAATGTAACTCTATCTACCAAACTTGTCTCTAAGCAACTTAATTGACGTCAACTAGAAAAAACTACGTCACATAGTAATACACTCTCTTGAGCTACTAGAAAAGTGTGATTAACACACATGCACAAACCAATATTAATTAATGAATACTTAAATCAACTTTAACTCCTCGACACTCCCCTTCAATTGTTAATTCAACAATTCAAACTTTCTTATAATAAAAGTGAAAAAAAACAACAGCTAGCAGCACTTGAACCAATCCCTGTTGTTTACAGCACACTCTTGCGTGCATATGTTTGTGTGCTTGTGTGTATCCTCTCCCTTGCTCAATATCCCAAATATTACATTTTAAAAATAAAATATTCATTAAAGTAAAAAAAAAGTGCCATTTATTTTTTTTTACAGTTAAGCCATCTTTAGTCTGACTGTAGTAGTTGTACAGTTAAACCATCTTTAGTCTGACTGTAGTGGTTGTACAGTTAAACCATCTTTAGTCTGACTGTAGTTGTTGTACAGTTAAACCATCTTTAGTCTGACTGTAGTTGTTGTACAGTTAAACCATCTTTAGTCTGACTGTAGTTGTTGTACAGTTAAACCATCTTTAGTCTGACTGTAGTTGTTGTACAGTTAAACCATCTTTAGTCTGACTGTAGTTGTTGTACAGTTAAACCATCTTTAGTCTGACTGTACTAGTTGTACAGTTAAACCATCTTTAGTCTGACTGTAGTTGTTGTACAGTTAAACCATCTTTAGTCTGACTGTAGTAGTTGTACAGTTAAACCATCTTTAGTCTGACTGTAGTAGTTGTACAGTTAAACCATCTTTAGTCTGACTGTAGTAGTTGTACAGTTAAACCATCTTTAGTCTGACTATACTAGTTGTACAGTTAAACCATCAGTTTGATGCATTATTATTTCTTTTTTAATTCGTTGTCTTATATTGTTGTTTGTTGGATATATAACTAAGAGGTACAACTTTTTTTAGACGGCTTTTTTTTTCTGTCCATTTCAATACTGAATTCTTGCATGACTGATATAGTCATTTTTATAGTAAGATGTTTGTAATTCTCTGCTGTATCATAGTTGAGCAGTCCCTGGAGTGGAACTCACCATTGTATGTCAACTTTGTGGACTTTAAGAAGGCGTTTGAAGTTCCTTCCTTCAGCACTACGGAATCCCACCAAAGCTAGTAAACATTATAAAGAACTCTTATGACGGTATGTCCTGCAAAGAACGCTTATGATGGTATGTCCTGCAGAGAACTCTTATGATGGTATGTCCTGCAGATAACTCTTATGATGGTATGTCCTGCAGAGAACTCTTATGATGGTATGTCCTGCAGAGAACTCTTATGATGGTATGTCCTGCAGAGTAATCCATGGATGACAGCTCACAAACAGCTTCCAGGTGCGAACAGGAGTCAGACAAGGATGCTTGTTGTCAACGTTCCTTTTCCTTCTTGCAATTTACTGGATCATGAAGAAATCTACCAGAGAACAAAGGAATAGAATCCAGGGAACATCATTTGGTCAGCTCTGTGGCCTAGACTTCACAGATGGTCTTGCTCTTCTCTCACACAGCCAACAACAGATGCAGGAGAAGTGTCAGCCTCAAATGAAATTGTGAACAATGAGAATTAAAACAAAAAACCAGCATAAACCCCTTCATTCTGCATGGAAGCCAGTTGGAAGAAGGAAGTACAGTCCTTTGTTTACTTGGTTAGTGTTTTTGTTCAACTGGGTGGCACAGAGGCAGACGTCAAATCAAGAATTGACTAGCCTTCATGCAGCTATAAAATGTTTGGTACTCCAGAGCATTGCCCTTGGCAATTAAGACTGTTCAACACCAAATATCAGATCAGGCATGCTGTATGGAGAAGAAACGTGGAAGATGTCTAAGACCACAATAAAGAAAATACAAACCTTTATCTCAGAAGAATCCTCCAATCAGCTGGACTTACACTATAAGCAATGTCAGCCTTTTGGAAAGGACTTGCCAACTCTTGGCTGAAGAAGAAATAAGAAAGAGGTTAGATAGGATACACCCTATGCAAACCAGCAGCCAGTATCACAAGGCAGGCACTGACGCGGAAACCCCATGGTAAAAGGAAGTTAGTCTGCCCAAGATACACATGGTGGCAAGACCTTGAAGCTGACACCACAATGATGAGTTTACACCTGGAACCAGCTGGTGAGGATGTCAAAGGACAGAGGACTCTGGTGATCTGCACATACCCTGACAGGAGAGACGGGCAATGATGATGATGAATTCTCTCATGCTGCAAGCTAGTTACTTGAAAGAAAAAAAAACAAACAAACAATTTTCGTAGCAACATAACAACGTTGACAATTATTATTTAGCTTGCATTGTGAAAAAAAAATAGGTACTCATTTTTCCCAGGTGAAACTAGTTTATTGAGTTTCCAAACATCCAATCAGCTAACTGTATTTTATTTAAACTTTGAATGTAGTCTTTTTGTGGTCCACTTTTTTATAACTTTGTTATTCATGTTAGCCTTTTTTATAAGTAGTGTTTGTGCAGTTATCTTCCCTGATATTAATGAAAAACATTTTTTTTGTACATGTCCTTTTAGATGTCTGGACTTTCTGAGTGTTTATGATAACTTTTACCAGAAGAGGAACATGATTGTAACCAATTCTAGATATGCTAATCTTTTCACAAGTGAATCTTCCCAGATGGGTATACTGGGCTGCTTTGGATCTCCCTCCCCAAGAAACATCTCCTTGAGAATGAAACTGACATCCAAAGGTAGTGGATGGACCAAAACCTATTAAAAGAAACTGTATTGAAAAAAAATAATTGGAATTTACAAAAGCTAAATTAAAAAAGTTGTTGTTAATTATTATGAAGTTGTTAATTGCACTTTATTGGTAAAATTTATTGTACATGTATTAATGATTGGATATGATCTGAGCTTAATTAAGAAATTATTGGAATAATGATGGGTATGATCTGAGCTTATTGTAGGATTTATTGCAACAATGATTCAATATGATCTGTACTTAATAAAGGATTTATTGCAACAACGATTCAATATGATCTGTGCTTAATAAAGAATTTTTTAGAGTGATGATTGGATATGATCTGAGCTCACCATAATTTATGTTTAGTTACAGGGAAGATGTTACTATATTAGCTCATTAACTGGGGAAAAAAAAGTTTCCTAAATTTTTAAAAATTTTGTTTAAAAAAAAAACTTTCAGAATTTTAAATAGTTTTTTTTTATTTTGAAGAATATTTTTTTTTAAACATTGTGTGGAAATAGTTTAATACATGTATTGTTTTATTGACTTCATTTTTTTTTTACTTTGATTTAGAGAAAGTTCAGAGTTTTTCTGGTAGTTCCACAGAGTCTTCTCCTCAGCGCACTTTTTCAAGTCCTAATTATTCCAGCTCATATGTACAGAACTCTGAAGTTTACACATACAGGATTCAAAGCACCATGAAAACAGATATTATTGCTGTCACATTAGATGACTGGATTCTTTCCCCTACCTCAGTATTTGATGTGAGTTTCTATTTTTTTTTGTATTTTAAATTGTTATGTTATAGGGAGAAAATATTTGTTGCATCCCATGATTAAAAGTATAAGGAAAGAAATTTTAGTGACATAATCATTTTAAACCTTTGGTGTTGTACAAAATATTAAAATGATGTAGCGCTTTAAAAATTTGTGATCCTGATCTTTTCATAGTCTTCTTTTTACATCCCCTCCGTTGCAGAGCACGCACCAGGCGTGTAAGCATCACAGAAGATATAGAAATGTGACCACATTTACCAGGATTTTAAACTAACATTTAGCATGCAGATAGGATTCACAACCAAAGCACCAAGTCACCCTCACTTAAAAGAATAGCTCTTCACATTAAAAAAATTATATTATTAATCTGGTATCATTTCATCACTTACTAGCATATGCCTAACAGAAAATTTGGTATCAATTCATCACTTGCTAACATGCCTAACAGAAAATTTGGTATCAATTCATCACTTATTAGCATATGCCTAACTTGGTATCAATTTATCACTTATTAGCATATGCGTATAGATACGTGTACATCATTGCTGGATATGAGATCCCTCACAGTGCAGAGATAACATTACCAGCTGTTCACCTTGATCGCCCAGAGCACTTGAACCAGTCTGGTTTTTTTTTGTTTTTTTTTTGTTTGTTGAGCTTCTGCACATTCTGTTTGGCGGTTTGATTTTCTGCTGACCTTTTCCCCAGTTGTTTAACTTAAAAACCTGAATTGCTCATTAATTGTGCCATGTACTCAAGAGCTTCTGCACTTCTCCCTGTGACATACGTGCAAGAAACCACTCTGTACTTAACTCAATATTATCCTAAGCTCAGTTGCAAAATAGTCTTGTAGACTTTTAAACTGCCAACTAAGCTCAGCTGCAAAATAGTCTTGTAGACTTTTAAATTGCCAACTAAGCTCAGCTGCAAAATAGTCTTGTAGACTTTTAAACTCCCAACTAAGCTCAGCTGCAAAATAGTCTTGTAGACTTTTAAACTGCCAACTAAGCTCAGCTGCAAAATAGTCTTGTAGACTTTTAAACTGCCAACTAAGCTCAGCTGCAAAATAGTCTTGTAGACTTTTAAACTGCCAACTAAGCTCAGGTGCAAAATAGTCGCATTGACTTTTAAATTGCCAACCTAAAACTCTTATGTAAGAATTTTCTAGGGTTGTACATTTCCCTCAACAAAAACTTTACATCAGAATAACTTGTTTTAGGAGAGAAATACATTTAACTGTTTCTTTCTTTCACAGATACAAGGCTCGAATACATCTACGGCAAAGGGAGTTGAACGTCCTCCATACATTCTATCCAATGGTCCATCACTGAATATAACTTTCCACACTGGATCCATAGGTGCGGGTAATTACTACACCTATCTTGGATTCAAAGCAGTAGCCAAATTTTATAGAGGTAAAAATGAATGTACTTTGAAAAAAAAAAAATCTTTTCGTAAAAATTGATCATAAAAACAAGTACATGTAACTTGTTTTAGAAACAATATGCACTCAACTGTCCAGCATTTGAAAGACGGGTGGTCGAGTTGTGTAGAGTGATTGACTGTTGACCTGTTCAAATCTCAATGAGAGCCTTGAGACTTTTTTCAGGTCCTGGTGAAAGTCCCCACAAGTCCACCCCCCGCTTTAAATGGGTACCTGACTTTAAGTTGGGGGTGTAAAGGCGGCTGGGCGTTGTGCTAACCACACAACCCCTTCATATGCAGAGGTTACTGAAACAGATGAATTCTACACTTCATCTGCCCCAAATGCGCCCATAGGGGCTTAAGGGAACTTCACTTTTTATCCAGCATGTGATTATCTAGGCCAGTGATGGCCACAAATGAGGTTGATGAGAGACAAATTGCAGTTTTTTTTTTTTTAATATTGTAAAACATATATTTGAGAGCCGCACCATAAACCCGAATACACAAAAATCTTTGAATAGCAGAATGAGGCTGTAAGAGCAGCACTTGGCCTCCATTGATTGAGGCTGTGGATTTATCTTAGTGAAATAAAAAAAAAAATTTTAATAGGATGTTTTGGAATAAAAAAGGGTATTTGTAGTCCAGATTTTTTTTTTTTTTTAGTTATCTGGCATGCCTTTCTGCCACATTGTTGGATAATCAAAAATATTTAATCAGTAAATTAACCTCAGTAATAAAAAAAAACACCCCCCCCCCTTCCCCCCCTTCCCCCCCAATGCTGTTAGTTGGGTGTTTTTATTGTGTAGACTGTTATTTATGTATATTTAAACGGGTCATTGAAACCAAATTAATTTTATTCAAACAAAAATATTTGTCACTTCAAGTATCACCCAGCGATATTGTATTTATGTGATTGTATTTAAGCTTTAATAAGCCAAACTGTCCACAGTTCAAAATCAGAGAAACATATTGTTTTGTGTGCGAATTTTGAGTTATCATTTGAATAATCATTTTTTATTGATTCACGAATTATCACGAATTTTTATTCTTTTCAGGCACATCTGATCCACCATACTATAATACTGGTAAGAGATGCTGTTGTTTGATATAACCACCACATTTTAAAATGCATGTATAGTGTGTGCATTTCGACTGCAGCTGCTTTATTAACTGCTAAAAAAGTATTATAAGAAAACTCTGAGCTCTTGAATACTGGCTCGTAACTATCTGGTCTACATACTGTCTAAATTTCATGTCACCATTTAGAATTTAAATAGCTCTATTATATAAAATAAAATCTCCATTTATCAGTGACTTGGTTTACGGGTGGTTAGCAAGATGAGTTAATTCTTTTAACAAAATTTGCCTTGATTTATGAGCGATTCCCAGCAAGAAGAACAGATAATTGAAAATCTAGCTCTATGTATACAAGTGAGGTATTGTAGCATGAGAACATGATGTACGTATTTGCTGCTGAAGTACTTATTTGCTGCTGAAGTACATATTTGCTGCTGAAGTACATATTTGCTGCTGAAGTACTTATTTGCTGCTGAAGTACATATTTGCTGCTGAAGTACATATTTGCTGCTGAAGTACTTATTTGCTGCTGAGCTTTATGTGATCCTTCATGGACTGATTGACTCATTTGCTTGTTCTCATTCATCGTGCTTCACTTTTATAGTCAACTTATGCGTGAGCGTAAGTCATTAACTTAAGTGTTGTCAACTGTTTTTACTGTGTACTGACTGCGACAACTGCCGTCAAAATGAGAGAAATCCCTCACTTCAAATATGGTCAATGGAGGTGTTAAAAATGTCGGAAATATCAAATTGCTGTGTTAGCAATGATTCTATTTATGCACAATTTGTTAAATTTCAGTGAAATTCTTACTGAGAAGGCAGAAGCAAGTGTCACTGTATATGTTCAGCTAGCAACGATTTTGTCAGAAACAGTGAAAGACTTCCTACACAGATTAAATTTGATCACTTTATAGTAAATTTAAAAATAAAAATCTTAAAAACTTACCAATTACTACGCATGAGATTAATTTTAGTTTTCTGGAACCTACCATCAGAGTTTCTATTACTTAATATGGGGGACACCTTCTTTCTTTCTTTTGCTCTACAGCCCATTTAGGGCCCTGGCCTGCTAATACTACTCGTCACCACTTTTTCTGATCCGTGGTCTTTCTCCACCTCCTCTATCCATCTGCTTCTTGGTCTGCCCATAGGCCTTTTCTCATTATGTGTTGCATTATATATTGTTTTTCGACCTCTGTTGTTCTCCATTCTTTCTATGTGCCCTACCCACCTCAATCTATTCATTTTAATTTCAGCTGTTATATTTGGTTCTTCGTATAGTTCAGAACTATATGGGGGACATCTGCTTTGATATAAATTTTTTTGAATCATGAGCTCTTCTCTGGAACCAATTACACTCATAAATCAAGGTTTGACTGTAATCTACTGTCAGGCTTCAAGTAGACATCTGCTAGGCTTAGAAAATAACGCCACTGACTACTATCAGTTACAATAATTTTCTTCCTTTTTTCCTACTTTTCCCCATTTTTCTAGTCATCGTCTCAGTGACTGATACAATGAGTTTTTGTAATAATTAAGCCTACATTTTATGTAAATATTGTGCTCCTGTTAAATACATGTACATTTAAATTTGTTAATCTAATTTGACCATTTGTGCACTGTTTCTTAAATTGACTTCACTAAATTTTTCTATATATGCACTAACTGTTATAAGTTTTTCATCTTGGATATTTTTTTTTTTTAACAAAGATTGTGGTGGAATAGTAAGTGAATTCGGTGCATTCGTTCTGTTGGGGAGCATTGCTGATGGCACTTTAAGAGATTGCATCTGGGTCATTAAAAAGAAGTCTGAGTATGACGGCGTCCTGCTGAGTGTTCCGAGATACAAAATAGGTAAGCAGAATGAAACAAAACGTAGGGGGCTGTCCATGACGGAGGGTGAAGGGGGATACGGAGTTTATACATAAATATACATGGCTGGGTCAGGCTACATTAGGGTAAACTTGGTCATCTTTTATTTAAATGAATTTACGGCTAGTCAGTAGTGTATAAATAATAATGACAAAACATTAAACTAACTGATTAAAAAAAATGACTTACTGTCATATTTAAATAAAAAATTCCTAGCAATAATGTAAATGATTATGTTAATTGCTAGCGATATTTAAAATAAAGCACAATATAAGTTCTTAATGAACTGCATGCCGCATGCCACTAACGAAGAGTTTCAATGTACATAGAATGATTTAGCCATGCATGTGTATCCCGAAAACACAGGTAAATATATTCTAACAGATTTACTTCCTCAAAAAAAAATTTTTTTTTAGTATCTTTGCAGTAAAATCTTCTATCATCTCTTTGCTAGCAACTTCTTGACCATTACACTTGGTGTAGTCTCATTTTTTGGTTGTTTTTTGTTGATAGTAATCTGTAAAGCTTTGTGGTCATTGTTTGGAATCTGCGTGCTAAATTATGTATACATTTTTATTGGGAAAACAACAGATTCTATTATTAAATATGTGTGTAAAGTTAAAAAAAAGTAGTTTCCCTTATAAAGCCTACACAGACCATCAGGGTCAGATGGAGTAGAGTTTCTGTCTCTTAGATCCTATAAACCACTAATGGGACACTTTTTGCAGTGCCCTTCTTTCATCCCCTCCATAGTCGATAGTGCCGTGGCCACAGTGGAAATAGCAGGGGCTTAAGCCATGACCTGAAGTATCCTTTGGTCCTCACAGAAGATTGAACCAGTTTACCGCACGACCATCTGTTGCCTGTTTCTGTAGCCACAGCCGTTCTATGGAATATCGTGGGGCTAGTACGATGCCCAACAGCCTTTACTTTCCCCAACAAATGTCGGGGTACCCATTTGTTAGCAGGGTGCATCCTCCCCTCTCTTCTCTTCCACAAAAAAAACCCCCACCCCCCCCCCCCCCCCCCCCTTTTTCTTCTTCCCCCTCTCTTTTTCTCTCCTTTCTTCTATAAAAACTTTATCCTTTTTTTTTTTTTTTTAATTTTAAGAACAAATGAGGAGTGGGGCCCCACCCCTTATAGTTTAATTATGGAGTTGAAGGGTGGGGGCCACCCACCATATTTCCCAACATTTCCTTCCCCCTTTTTTTTTTTTTCTTTCCTCCTGGTTGTAACCTTCACCCTTCCTCACTTTCCCAAAAAATCTTCCTACCCCTCCTAAAAAAACCAAAAAAAAAACGGCCCCGCTGGGAGGGCCCCCCAAAAACTCCAAGGGTTGGCGTACTCCCCCCCCCCGGGAGGAGACGACAGGATTCAGGTCAATCGAAAAAAACCAAAACCACCTGGTGCAAAAAAGAAACCAGCCATCAGGGGGGGAAAAAAAGAAGGGTGGGGGGGGGAGGGGGACGGGGGGCGCCGTTGCTGGTGTGGGGAGAGATATGGTTTAGGTCAATAGTGAGGCGAAAAAGAATGTTTTGCCCAAAGGCCACATCCTAAAAGGGGGACTGGGGGTTGTGCCATGAGGTGTAAAAAGAGTATTGTCCATCTGCGGTGAAAAGAGTGTTTTGCCCAGTTGTGGAGCAAGGAGGGTGTTTCCCTCCGGTGGAACAAGTGGTGTGTCGTCCTGCTGTGGAACAAGCGGTGGACCGTCCCGCTGCCAAACAAGGGGGGGGCGGCCCCCTCATAAGTGTAGTGAGTGGTTCGTCATAGAATGATTTTTTCCTCTTCTTTTTTTCATCCATCTTTTTCCACCAGAAGGTTTTGGGATTCGTGTGATAACAATCCAGACTACTCACCATTGGCATCGAACCCAAAACCCATTATATTGACAGCCGAGTGCACAACACTGCGCAACACTCCATCACCTAGCTCAACCTGCTGCTAACATAAAATTCTAATGGATATGCTAAATTTCTTGTTATAATACCAGAAGTTTCACATTTTCATTGGTCTTAATGAAATAGCTGTGTTAACAGTCAGTAGTATTTAGGAATTAAAAAAAACAACCTATTCATTATTTTCATCAAGTTGTATTTCTTATTATGGATGATTTTTTTTTTACAGGTTACACTGAAGGTACTACTAACATTCTAGAAGTCAGGAATGGCTTGACCTCAGATAAAGCCTCCTTATCCCCCTGGAGCTCCGGGGTCACTGGCAATGCCCACCTGTCTGATGTTGGTTTCTATGTTCGACTGCGTGGCCGATATTACGAGACGGAGCTGCTGATCTTTTCTTATGCTATGTACAAAAATGGTACATGTCCCTGACCTTAGTCTTTTTAAATTTGATCATAAATAGAAAAAAAAAATAAGCAGTGGTTCACGATCTATGACTTAACAAGTGGTTTTCTGTCTTGGGTTGGGTTCACTGATTGAATCATTGTTGTGACTTTAAATTCATATAGTTCCAGTGCGTGAAGTCCCTGTGTAAAGATGAGATGAAATCTCTTAGATCCTATAAACCACTAATGGGACGGTTTTTATGGTGCCCTTCCTTCATCCCCACCATAGCCGATAGTGCAATGTCCAAGGAGGCACCACGGGAGATATAGAGATCGAACCAGGTACCTTCAGGTCGATAGTTGAGCGCTTTACCACATGACCATCCGTCCCCCTTATATAGTTCCAGTGGAAGATTTCTTTTTTTTTTTTAAATGACAAGGGATTAGGGCTAAGTTTGGGGGATTTTGACTCAAGGATTTAGAAGGTCTGATCTAAAGGATGGATTTAGGGGCTAGTTTTTCCTAAATGCGCTTAGTTTCTTTTTTTTTCTGACTTTTCTGTTCCAACAGACTGTTACAGCCCTGATGTGAACTTCCAGTGCAGCAATGGCAAATGTATAAATGGGGAGCTTCAGTGTGACGGAATCGACCACTGTGGTGACCGGAGTGACGAGAGAACATTTATTTGCAGTAAGAGCTTTTTTGTCACCCTTGCAGGTTCTTGACATTATTTCATGCGCTGTGTTTCCTCACCGCAGCGTAATTGTTTGCCCAACCAAACGAATTCAGCTGGCTCATTATCAGAGGAACAAACCTCAAAAGAAATCTGAGAATAGATTGGTTGTGGATTCAGACGAATCAGGACTGTTTTTTTTTTGTACCACTCCACACTCAGTCGCTGTCCTGAAAATTTGCCTGTCTGTGTGTGTGTGTGTGTGCGAGTGTAGCAATGTTTTGGTAAACTATTATTATGAAATGGCGGTAACAAGGAATCTGAACTGTTTATTAATTTTGAGCAGAAACTAAGAAATGGCCACCCATGTTTTAAGCATCTGCTCCTAATTTACTTTTCAGTGCATTTCAATAAAATCTATTTTTTTTAAAGTTTTTTTAATATTATATTTATATAAATATATTTCTAAATCCATTTTCACAACTGTTTGTGTTATCCTAAGTGTCTTTTGAGGACCATTGTTGCAGGCTTGGCTCAGGATGCTGATTCTTATGATACTCACCCCCACCCCCCGCCTGTAACAAGACATGTTATCTTTTGTTTTTAGTTTTTATAAATTAATTCCAAGTGGAGGGATGCAAAATTTTCAACGTACGGTTGCATGTTTTCAGAATGAAACGAGGTTTTATTTATGTTTTGTTTTTTAACATTTTATTTTCATCTTTATGTTGCTCACACAATAAAACTCTATAATTTTATATTTATGCTTTTTTTTTCCCCCATTAATTTTATTTCTGTCACAGACCCCAGTACTGGAAGTGGTGGTGGCAGCACCGGGGGTGGCGGCTCTTCCTCGATCAGCATCAGTGTCATCGTGCCGATGGTTGTGTCAGTCTTTCTGGTCATCGTCATTTGCCTGATCATTATATTTGTCCGGCGTTGTCGCCGCCTTGACAACAGCGCCTTTGGCAATAACCCGGGTGTCTTCGCCCAACAAGAAAGGAGAGGTGGGACATTTAGATTTTATTTTTTTTCAAGATAACTAAATTTTTTTTTATACACCTTTGTGAAAATGAACTTTATTTTTTCTTAATTTTTTGATGAACTTATGAAAATGCTATTCAAATATTTAGTATAACATGGGTAATTAAAAAAAAAAAAAGAAGTTTTTATTCTTTTGTCAAATCTGGTTCATTTTTTTCACAAGATTTTTAATCTCTGGAAAGTAGTTCGTCTTAATTTAGGATATAAATTAGTTGTAAATGTTGTCCATTATTTATTATGGTTGTATTCCCTTGACAGGTAATATTAATGTATTATTTCTCAGGTCATCGCCGCCGTCAACACAACCATGTCCGGATGAATTTGACGCTCACCTCTGGTGATCATCCACCGTCCTATGATGAGGTTATTCAGAACACTCCCATTGGATACCTGAACATGGTCAGTATATTACATTCAAATTACTTTGCTGACTATTTTTTTCTTTATTTTTACTTTTGCATGAATGTTATTACTAAAAAAACTTCAGTGTGAACAAAATTGAATTTGACTTATTAAAATTTGTCATTTTTACTTTGTGATGGACTGATTCATCTGCATTGGCAGTCAGAAATATCAATGTTTTTTTTTTAAGGATATTGGGATCAATTTTTTCCCCTCAATATCTGATTTCTTATGAAATTTATAAGACCCTTATCTAACCTATTTGTAATCCATTCCATTAAATCTTTTAGTACTATACATTCCATTAAATTTTTAGTTCTATACATGTCAAGTATTTCAAATGTCTGCATCTGCTGACAAGCATTTAGAGCACACACTGGTCTATAAATAGTTTTTTCAAGACTAGGCATTTCAGCCCATCTGTAAAAAATGCTGAAAAATTTCAAATAAAAATCCTTACATAAACTGAAAGTCCTGTTGTATAATAGCTTATGTTCTCCCCTGGTGCTGATAGACATTTAAAAACAACCCAGAAAAACTTATTTCGTTTATTTATTGTTTTAGGCTTTTTCCTTGAGTCAAGTTGAAGGAAGTTCAGATCCAAGACTGGCCCAGCCACCTTCTTATGAAGAGTCGATGCTACCTGCCTCCACCGCTGTCACCTCCCAGTCAACACCTGCGACAGCAACTTCCACAACTTTATTGAGCAGGAGCACCGCCAACCTCAGCACACCGCTCCCCCACGGAGGAGGAGGAGTCACCAGGGCTACCCTGTTTGCGTCATTGGATCCTGGGGCGTACGTTTCTTCATCAAGCTCATCATCAGGAGGTGCGTCAGACCACGAGAATCAGACGAGCACATCCTCTGATTCTTCGACCGATATGGAAAATGGTTTGTTTACGACAGGGGTCGCAGGGATACGTTTAGGGGGATCAAAGGTCATTTCTACTAATGACTTGAAAGTAACTCTAGGCCCGAAGTCTAGAAACAGCGTTGCGAAACTTGAATCGGATGAGACATGTGTTGAGTTATCATCATTAGCAATGACTAAGGAGAAAAATGAAACCAACAGAGCCATTTCAAAGAGCATGAACCATTTAGATATGATAGCCAGAGATGCAGACAGCGTTAACATTCAAAGCGTTAAGTTAGAAGAAAATCCAACGACTAATCACAGGAGCTCTCAAAATGTCAGTCGGGAAGGAATGTATGTGAAAAAGCCGCAACAGAAAATGCCAAAACATATGGATTCTGCTAAATTACATGGAGTCACTGACAGTTCTAGATCTCGTAGCTGTGTTGATCTCTCTCTTGGGGGAGCTGTCGGGGGGCGACTTCCAGATGAAGACAAGAGGTTCAGCTACGCAGGCTATGGAGATGTTTCTTTACAGAAGGGAAACTTTGACCCATATTCGTTGGGCCGCGGCCTCGTCAGGGACAGGCCAGTAGAAAATTTAAACAAGTACTCTGCAGCTAGCTGTGATGATCTGTTCGAGGCAAACGGTAGAAGAAACTATGCCCATCAGAAGAAAAAGCAGAATCACCCCTCTGGGCAAAATTCTGAAAAGCCTTACGCCAGTGCATCATCACTGAGCAGACTTTCAGACTTTGATTCTTCTGGCTGTAGGTCTGTAGCAAAGCATGCCAGTGGAGAAAATCATGATTTCTCTTACAGTGATGCCAATCCAACTGCTAAATATGGGCAAAACATGTCTGCTAAATCAAGTCCACAGCACCGGCAACCTGATCATCAATTCAGATCACAACACCCGTCAGCAGCACCAAGTTCATATGAGGATCAGAGGCAATCAGGTAACAGTCTTGACAAACACACAGCAAGTGAGCACAGAAGTAGAGTGCAACCAGCAGGTCACCAGAATGCTAATCCAGACAACCCCAGAACAGATTTACATTACAGAAAACCAGAGAATCAGACAGCCAGCCATGGGGGTCATCAGAAAGACAGACAAAACATTTTACAGCAAGACAAGCAGGACGAGAGATCATTGACAACAGACAGAAGGCTAACCCACCCAGAGGTCATTTACCAAACACCCAGGCCAAGTTCAGAATATTTAAATCCTTCATCGGTTGAACAAGGCAGCACAGAAGCAGCGCATCTAGCACGTAAACTTCATCAACAAGATCACATTTACCAGACACCCAGGCAGGGTTCAGATCTTGCCAAGCCATCAGACAGAAGGCAGCCCGAACCGATTTATCAGAACCCCCATCCTAATCCAGTAACATCTGACAGAAAGATAAGCTCTGACAGAAGTCACAGTGTGCCAAGAAAACCCATCCCAGTCCCTAGGCAAGGGGTCAACAAAATGATCAGACCCACAGACGTAGACAGACCAGTTCCAATAGCCAGGTCAAACAGAAGAAAACCCGAGACCAACAGCAGTCCACGTGAGCTCGCCTCACTGACCACTGCATCTAATTCACGTGTGGGAAAGGACAGTCGGTACTCTTCAGAGATGCAGTCCGGTCATGTAACTCAAAGCCGGGAGAGGCAGCCAGCATCTGAATCTCGAGCAGGTGAAGAACAAAATATACGTAGGGACAACACAGTCTTAACTTTAGACCCTGATGTCTTAAAGTCTAGTGACAAAGATGTCTTTGTATAGGTCAGACTCTGGAACAGAATTGCCTTATATTTCAGAAAGTCTCGAATGGACTCATTTCTTATCTGTCCTTATTAAATTCTGACATATCTTATAATTCTACATCGCCTTGTTATAAACATGCTATACTTACACATTTCTGTTATATCAAAAAAGCAGATTGTAGGACCATTCTTGCATTATCTTTTCTCATCTTATGAGACAGGCTTGTCATCAGTGATCACGAAGCTTTGTTCACAGTTAAGAACTGAAAACTTGATAAAGTTAAATAGAGCTGAGCCTGTTTTTCGCTTTTAAACAAACATATTTGTTAGCTAGATCACATAAATAGCCATAAGGAGGACTACATTGAGTTGACACTTGCTAACATGGGCTAATGTAATTACATCAATCTTTCAATGGCATGAAAAGTTTAAAAAAAAAAGTGAAGTATCCAATAGGGTACAAGATTTTTGCTGTCTCTTACAATGAATATCTTTGTCTGATATTTTTTTTGTTTATGGGATATTAAAGAATACTTTATTGTGGATTTCTGTTAAATTTAATATTAATAGTGCGGCTGTCTTGTTTACATTTAAAACTTTTAAAAAAAGTTTCTTTCTTGTATAAAAATAAACCTATTCAACTATTGTTGTATTATTTTTTTCATACTGAGGTGTTTGTATTTGAGAACTATCAGTTACATTCCTGTATTTTCTATCAGGCTACTGAGAGTTCCAAGATCATCTTTTGCAGCCATATGTATGTGGCATATTTTATTTCATTAAGAACTTATATTGTGCTTTATTTTAAATATCGCTAGCAATTAACATAATTATTTACATTATTGCTAGGAATTTTTTATTTAATTATGACAGTATGTCATTTTTTTTTAATCAGTTAGTTTAATGTTTTGTCATTATTATTTATACACGAATGACAAGCTGTAAATTCATTTAAATAAAAGACCAAGTTTATGTAAATATATTTACTTTTTAATCAAAGTAAGAAAAAATGATGCTGTTTAAGTCAACAGTAATTAAATTAGAAAGCTACAATTTTTTTATTTTTTTAATCAAAAAAAAAATATGATTACAGAGCAGGAAAGATTTCTGACAACATTCCATTATCAATGATTCAATTTTTTATATTTTTTCATTCCTTTTGGTTGTTGTTTTTGTGTGATATTTTTAATTATTGTAAATGAACATTATTAGTGAATTGTACAAAATTTGTTGTAAATACTTCTTAACTTAAAACATTCCAGAATGTTTAAAATTTTACAAAATGTAACATTATTTTTAGTACATTTTTTGTCCAAGTTTTTAATATTGTGAGATAAAATGTTATGTGCAAATTTCCTAGTACGCAGATCTTATTAAAAAAAAATGGTACTAGATTTATAAGAAAATACACACCTATATCTGTATGTAAATTGAACATACTCTTCGTTACAGAAGTGACATTCACAAATCTTTTTGGGAACTAAGTTAACTTAAATGTATACTTTTTTTTAGGTCAGCTCTTATTTGGAACAAAATTAACTTAAATTTTTGTTTTTTATTAGGCTTTTAGGCAACTGTTCAAATGTAATGTGTTCATAGAATTGTACATATTTGATGACTTGAGTGTCCAATAACTTCAAAAGTAAATTAATTTCACAATGTTAATTCAACAAAACATTCCATAAACTTATTTTTTTATTTAAAAACTGCACTGAAACATTGTTGTACATTCTAAGTCTTCTCATTGGTTATTTTTTAATTAATTTCTTTTTCATGTCATTTTATACAAATAAAAAAAAAATGCCTTAACGATTTTTTTGTAATGACAATATATATACGGTATATATATTTAAATTTTGAAGTGATTAAAGAAAAAAAAATGAACATTGCCATTCTTTCAATGATGTGACAAAAATTTATTTAGTTATCGAATTCCAAATTATCATTTTTTCTTTTTTAATCAACTGATACAATTCATTTTACGCTGCAAGATAATGTAAAGCTGTAATATTTACTTGCAATTTTTAAATAAACACGTTAATCCTAAAACCTGTTGTGCTTACATTAATTAATAGAACTGTTTTTGCTTTAGCAGTAGACTCTTTGACTGTCCAGCCCCTTTTTTATTGCTAAATCATTTCTAAATAATACAGATAGGTGCATACCAGAACGTTCTGAGCCTACTGTATTATTTTTTATTAAAAAAACATAAATAAAAGAATTTGGCTTTGATATTGCAGTTAGGCCTCATTTTAAAAATTTTTTTTTTTTATCTATCTAAAATGAATGATTCATCTATTATTTAAAATTAGCTACAACAGCGGATATTTTAAAATCTGAATATATGTATACAAGTGACTGAACAATGGTGATTATTTAAGCTATACAGTGAAATCCGAGATAGTAATTCTGTTTCTTATGTGAACATAACTTAAAAAAACTAAAATATTCATTTTCCAAGTACATCTTTAATACTGATGCATCTTGTCTGCCAACCAGACTTGTAATTATCATATTCTCTTTACATACATGATTTTAAAAAATCATTCGACCAATTAATAAAGTCTCTGATTAAACATAAAGTTTCCTTAGCCCTAAAAGGCCATCGGGGCAAATAAAGTGTAGCCACTTTTACTTCCCCAACAGCTGGGTGAAACTGGATGACTAACCAAATTTCATTAGGACCTTGAAAAATTCGCTTGGTTCTCAGCTAGGATTGAACGAATGACTCTCAGGTCGACAGTCAAGCCCCTCTTTCATTTCTCTGCCACCTTTCCATCTGATTAAACACACCAAGACTAAAACCAATTTTATATTGAAACATTTTATTCTTTAATAAATTACTTGAAAAAAAAATGTGAATGGTAAAAAATTTTTTTTTTGTTATAGCTGACCTGTCTGGATAAAAAAGTATTATTGAGATTTTAAAGGATAAGAAAGATAACTGAATAAAAACATTTTAGAACTTTAAAAAAAAAATACCAGTAACAGTCATCTCTGTAAAATGTTATCCCATACATTTACTTCAATGTCCATGTTGATCTTAAAATTTAGCCAAAACAATGTTTAAAAAGTTAAATCTGAAATGACTTTAAGATAGATTTTGTAATTCATAAGTGAAACATATTGTCCAATATTTACAATGGTTAAATATAGTCATATATATTTTGAACAAAAACTTTGGTTTGTAAACATATAAAAATATATATATAAAAAAAGCTCATATGAGGCACGAACCATGTGTATTATGTATGATACAATAGTTAATGTAAACAAATATAAAGTGTTACATCATAATACAGCTTGATGAAATACAAACATATTTACAGCATACAATCTTTGTTTGAGCGATTCCTTCAGTTCCATGATAATATTTATATATATAAACATGAACTACACTGACAGTGTTGGAGAGAAGAAGAAAGCGTACATTTTCACTGGATTATCACAAAGCTTATTTTATTTAAAACATGACATGGACAAGCATGCAGACTTCCAAACCAATGAAACAGAATTGTGTTTTTTTTCTTCACACCTTGGCAAATTGTAGAACACTGGGAACTTGTAAACATATAGCTAACTCATAAAGACTAGGGGTGGCCAAACGTCGTTCTTAGAGCCGCATGTGGCCCCTCCATGAATACCAGGAGTGGCCAAATGTGGTTCATAGAGTAGCACGTGGCCCCTCCATGAATACCAGGAGTGGCCAAATGTGGTTCATAGAGCCACATGTGGCCCCTCCATGAATACCAGGAGTGGCCACATGTGGTTCTTAGAGCCGCATGTAGCCCCTCCATGAATTTAACTCTCAATGAGCCTAAATTTTTTATCCTTTTAAGTTTGTTAACTAAATTTTGATCATTTGACCCCGTTTTGACTCTTTAGAATATTTTTTTTTTACTCAACAAACAGGAGGAGTGTGTCTCTCATCGACAGCAAGCATGGCCACTCCTGATATAAAACAAGGCAGATTGCTACTCCATACGTACAAGTCCTATAATTTAAAGTATTTTTGATGAAAACCCTACATTAAAAATAAAAAAATCATCAAATACATTTAAATAGTTTCATTTAACACAGGCATGTCATTTTATTATCAATGCAGGTAGATAGACTGGATGATTTGTGCA
Source organism: Bulinus truncatus (assembly GCA_021962125.1). Taxonomy (NCBI): domain Eukaryota; kingdom Metazoa; phylum Mollusca; class Gastropoda; family Planorbidae; genus Bulinus; species Bulinus truncatus. Next base: position 222,273 of record JAGDYQ010000251.1, on the reverse strand, counting down.
GAGGACAACAAACAAACACAAGAAGTATAAAACAAAAGTATATTTGTGCATAAAATATACAGATCACTTTTTTCTTTTTTTTTACTCACAAAATTATGGATTATCACATGGATCTTCCCTTACTGCTAATCTTTAAATCTAAAACTTAATATGGTAAAAATTATTACATTAGACATGAAATTAAACATTTTTGAAAACTAATTTATGCTTTATATATTGAGTTGTTTATAACGAATGAATAAAAAAAAAGTTTCTTATGTAGGCCAAATAGTTCTTTTCATGAATTCTAATAAAAATAAATTTTCCAAATACTGGTTCATTAAAAAAAAGAAAACTAATTATATTTAAAAAAAAAACAGCTTATGAATTAAAACAATCAGCAAGAATAACAGGTACTGAACTAAATATAATTTAAATATAAATAAATAAAATAAATAGTTTTTATGAGATAAATCGAAAGCAGCCAGGACAAGTGCCAGACAATTAACATGTCAAGATTTCCATTTCCTTCGCAGGCACAATATCTGAATGACTGATGAAATGACAAGAGTCCCATTTGTAGGAGTCCCATCATAAAATTTTTTAACCTAACTAATTAATTTAATTTAAAAAAAAAACAGCAACTTTTACACAAAATGAAAATACAAAATCTGATTAAAGCAGAAAAATTTCAAATGTAAAAAATGCCAAATGAATAATTGTGTTATATTTTGAAATGAAGAATCAGATGTTGAGTAATTTATGTTAGAGAACATCATCTGTCTAATCTTAATAGACAAAAATAACATCCCAACAAAATGAGGATTAGAAAATCATTATTGGAGAAATCAGAACTTCCTGATCTGTGGCTGGGTAAGGTTTGTTTTGCTGAAACAGAAACATGAATAAAATTAAAAATGAATCATTTTTGTATTATTACTGTTTATAGAACAAACTTAGTAAGTATAAAATTTATTATTTAATTTAATCCAGGTAGAGTATAATTGCCTGCGGGACAATATGGGGCACCAGGCCCGTAGCCAGGTCAAAGTAAGCAGGGGGGCACCAATACCCAGCAAGGGGGTACCTTCTCATTTTTTGTTACTTTTTCTTTATTTTTTCCTCTTTTCCTTCTTTTTAAGCGGGGGGGGGGGCACGCCCCCCATCCCCCCCCCCCTTGGCTACGGGGCTGTGGGGCACCTCAATAAGACAAGAGGGGGACATAATCCATTTATATGCCGAGGTTACTGAAGCAGATGAATTCTACTCTTCATTAGCCCCGATGAACCCTTATGGGTATAAGGGAACTTGACTTTTTTTTTTCCTTCAGACAAGCCAAAAACTGTTCATGATTATAGTAGACATACTTTTGTCAAGCGCTAATAACGAATTTATTTGTGTACTATATAACAAGTCCAAACCTTAAGACGTGAATCAGCTATAGCACGGGGTAAGTAGTTAAGCACAAGAGTGTTTTGACAGTCATATATTAACACTTTCTTATTGTGAGATTGACTACTATAGGCTTAGACATGTTCTGGCCTAGGTGGGAATACCAGCAATGCGATGCCAAATCTGGGACACTTGGTTCACATTTTAAACCATAAATTGCATTAAGTAAAGAATAGGCTAACTGTCAAACTGACCACAACTACTTTCATCCAAGCTGTCTGCACAGTCCACGATGCCATCACAAAGTTGATCCAGGGTTATACAAGTTGATTCACAGATAATCCCTTGACAGAACGGCTTATTGGCTAATGTTGTCTCAGCTGGAGGGGAACACAACAGTTGGCAAAAAAATAAATGAATCAAGTAAAACAATGAAGCAACAGTGGATCCGCAACAATGTATATAGCAACAGTAAAACACAAAGTTAAAGCAGCAGTCCATATTTTTTTTTATTTTTTTTGGGGGATTTTTAGGGGGGGGGGAGAATGGAACCCAAAAACATCAAAAAGGAGTACTAAGCGACGGCCCCCCCCACCCCATATATATCAACGTGTCAATCAACGTAATCAATTCAAAGACACATTATCTATATAGTTAATAAAGACAATTTTTTATGCTCTACAATTAGTTGAACAAAATGCGAATATTTCAACTTAAAAAAAAATACTCATATTCGCTACTAAAATAAGGAATGGAACCTACCTATATACGGTATGCTCCACTTGAAAGTATGTTTTAATATCTCTATGAAAGAAAACACAATTTAATAAAATCATTTGTAATGAAGCTTTATAATTAAAATTACGCTTACATTTTTATTTTAAATTCATCTGTCAATTCATCTGATTGTTAAATTCCTAATTCATGCATCGATACTTTCAAAAAAAAAACACTTCTTAAAAAAAGAAGAATTAAAAAAAAATTCACGAATTGTTTCCCCTTTACCAGAAAGAATAACACATCATCTCCCAAGTCTGCTGCATCTTTTTCAATCATTTTTTTTATGACACCATGGGCCAGAGCAAAAACGAATATCTAATTAGGTGACAGTTTAGCTCCCCCCCCCCCGCCACCTTAAAAAAGGCCATCTCCCCAGTATAAATCCAATTTGATGCTCTGACTTATCACGACATTTGTTGTCAAAGTCACCCCCAGCAGACTTTGCCTAGGTAAATCTTGTGTGCTCATTCTCATGCGCCAATCTCTGAGTAAATGGTCGATTTACATCTAGACTCCCGGAAAAAAGTGCTCAACGGGCAGAGGCGTACCTAAGGTGGGGGAGGGGGTCTCCAATTTCGAAAGTCCCCCACCCCCGGGCCCCTGCTTGAGGGGGTAACCCCCAAAATTTTTTTTTTACATTAAATATTAAGTACATTATCTCATGTCATAATGTCGAAAGTCATAATGGGGGGGGGGGGGGCAAAGTAGCCAAGCCTCTCGGGCCCACAAATTCATAAGTTCGGCACTGTCTACGGGTCCCACGCGATTCGTTAAATTGGCTCAGTCTTTTATTTTGTGTTCATATGATTTGCCTAGCTGCCCAAGCGATGTTTAAAAAAATATATATATAAGAGTGCTGGTATTATTATCAACCTCCCCCCCCAGTATATCTCACCAGACACCGAGCAATCCACAGCTGGGGCTTCGTCCGACCCGTCCCCGCAGTGGTCCAGACCGTCACACAGCAACTCCTGGTCAATGCACAGCAGATTGCGACATAAGAAATCGAAGTAGCCCGGGCAGCCTCCGTCATCTGTTGAAAAACGGACGAAATAAATAAATAATGAACGAATACATTAGCTCGATAAAGAGATACGGTAAAATTAGTTACAGAGTTACAGAGATCAATGCAGAATTTTTTTTTTACAAAAAAATTAATATACAAATTATTACAGAAATACAGAAATAAGTGCAGAAATGAATAGAGAAATTTATACAGAAAGTAATGCAAAAATTAATGCAGAAAGTAAATGCAAAAAGTAATGCAGAAAGTAATGAAAAAAGTAATGCAGAAAGTAAATGCAGAAAGTAAATGCAGAAAGTAAATGTAGAAAGTAAATGCAGAAAGTAAATGCAGAAAGTAATACAGAAAGTAATGCAGAAATTAAATACAGAAAGTAATGCAGAAAGTAAATGCAAAAAGTAATGCAGAAAGTAATGCAGAAAGTAATACAGAAAGTAATGCAGAAAATAAATGCAGAAAGTAATGCAGAAAGTAATACAGAAATTAATGCAGAAAGTAAATGCAAAAAGTAATGTAGAAAGTAATGCAGAAAGTAATACAGAAAGTAATGCAGAAAATAAATGCAGAAAGTAATGCAGAAAGTAATACAGAAAGTAATACAGAAAGTAATGCAGAAAGTAATGCCCTGTAACACTTTACAGGGTGGTTCAATTAAAAAAAAAACACCTGACATTAATTCTTCTCATCTAATTACAACCTCACAACAAAGCAGACAAATGACGAACTAATATTATCTCCCTTACCCTGCGTCACATTCTTCACTGCAGTGAAGGTGAAGGACAGTTTGTCGGTCCTGAAGAACCCGCCCCTCAGGCGGATGTACAGCCCCGTCTTGGACCAGATGGGTGATGGAATGTCGGTCAAATTTCGAGCCGTGTACCTGGCAACCAGAGGCGCCTCAGACGTGACCCCGTTCCTGATCTCCAGGCTGTTGCGTTTGCCGAAACGCAGCCACCCTGTGAAATAGATTGAAATGAAATACTGATAGGGTGATCGATATCTTGATCTCTTAGGTCAGCGATCCCAAACATTTTTCTCGCCACGAACCGGTCAACGTTTGATAATTTCACCGCGGCCCGCTAGGGAGGGAGTGTTTGTGTGTTGGTGGTGGGGGGGGGGAAGGCGTAGATTATTTATATTTTTTATTAGCTCCCGACAGGGCCGGCCTAACAAATTGTGGGGCCCAATTTAATGGATGCCTGCGAGGGCCCCTCTTGTAATTTTTTTTGCAATAATATGACTGATAGTTGATATGCTAAATGTAAATTGCGGGGCACCCTGCCAGGTGCTGGGCTCAATTATGAGTAATCGGAAAAATCGGCCTGAAGCCGGCCCTGGCTCCCGGTTAAGATGGGGGGAGGTAAGTTACAGTGGAAGTTACGGTGGCTGGGCGTTGTGCTAACCACACAATCCCTTTATTCGGCGTGGCTACAGAGAGATGAATTCTACACAGCCATACACCACTGAAGCTGTAGCCAGGGGGGCAGGAAATAAATGTTACTAAGTATAACAAACAAGCTGAAGGGGCCAGACAAAACGCAGGGGGGACCAGCCCCACCTCGCCCACCCGCACGCTACGGGCCTGGCTGTAGCCCTCCCCCTCTCCCTCTTTCTCTCTCTCTCTCTCTCTCTCTATCTATCTATCTATCTATCTATCTATCTATCTATCTATCTATCTATCTATCTATCTATCTATCTATCTATCTATCTATCTATCTATCTATCTATCTATCTATCTATCTATCTATCTATCTATCTATCTCTCTGTCTCTCTCGTTCTCTTTCGCATCTTAGGTTCAGATCATTACAGGATTTTTAAATTCACACACACACACACACACACACACACACACACACACACACACACACATACATAACAGACAAAATGTAAACACATGCCAACTGAGGAATGACTTACCATCCCCAAGTAAAACTTCTCTCAATTTTAACATGACTGCATCAGCAACGGCAGTATTGCTGTACCGTTTAATCAACCAGACACAGTCGTAGAACCTAGGAACTGCGAATAGAGAATCAAGGCATTACAAAATATGTTTCGTTTGTTAAGGTTGTAATGAATGGATTCATGACAACATGTACACATATTTAATACACGCAAAGTCATAAAATTCAAACTATAATTACATGGTGGAGTACAAATTAGCAGTAGAGTAGGAAGGCTATTCGCCAGCGTAAACGTCAAGCATTAGCAGCAGCTTAGGAGGGTTATTCGCCAACGTTAACGTGAGGTATATAGAGTTATCCTCCACCTAGCCACCCTCTTTCTCTCTCTTTCTTTCTCTCTCTCTCTGAAGCCTCTTAGTTTATCTGCAGCAGAGACTAAGTGTCTTAAAGCCCGTGAAATCTAACTCGCTGTTTTTTCCTCAGCTCGAAGGAACGGACATACAGCCTAATATCAAGCAAGCCACCTAACTGGTCCGCTCTGTGGTCAGCCAGCCCGGGGCACTCAAGTAGTAGCCTCTAAAAAAAAAAAAGCTAAGAAAGGGTCGGTTCCTTAATTCTACTGTAGACGAATAACGATAACAGAACAACCTTTCCATGATCGGCTATTAATAAATGTCGACAGTAACGTAACAAAGGCTTAAAAGTACAAAGATGTTAAAAAGAGAGATAAAAAAGAAAGGAGGGGAGATGGGTGAGGGGAATAGCGGCAAGAAATAAATCGCTGAATAATTTTGACCCCAGCACAGTTATCTCACCCTCCCCCCCCCACACACACATACCTTCTTGGTGTTGATCGCTCCATTTAATTCACAGCCAAACAGGAGGGCAACAGTTTGAAACAACACGGTTTGTTTTTATTTCTCGAAAAGAAAAGAAAAGATACAAAAAAAACAACTACAGTAGCAGCACCCGCACATTTTGAGCATGCTTCGGCGAACACGAAAAAAAGAAAGAAAGAACCAATCAACCATCACGCTGAGATCTTATTGTTTTCAACATTAGTCCTGATCAAAGAAAAGAAAAAAAAATGACAGATTGCTGAATTTGATACTGTTAATAACGTTGCCACAGCCAAACCCACATCGACAGTAATGCCAAATTTATTTTTTTAAAAAAACAAAAAACCGCCAAAACGCAATAATTAAAAAAAAACCCAGCCCAAAACCAGCCAATTTGGTTAAGTTAAATAAAAATGTCAAAAAAAGCTAAGTTATATTTTATGGGCTACTTTTTACCATATTGTGAAAATTTGAATCCGCCAAATACCCGCCAACCCACCAGTGAGCTAAATCTTTCGAAAAAACACCGCCCCAAAAAGAAAAACAGGGCGGGGAAACCATCCAGTCTGGCAAACACTGTGGATCAGCACATATTGTTAAAAGCGATAAGTTTTACCTGTGTCAGTTGAGCCTGAGAAAGACAGCGCCCCACCACCCTGAAGAGGGTGAACCTCGCTGCAGGAGGCGTCGGGTTTCTCCCTCCATTCGTACTCTGTGAAGCAAAACAATGTTTTGATGATGGTAGCTGCATCTTTAGTGTTGTTTTTGATTGGGAGGGGGTTGGGGGGGGGCGGGCTCGGGGCGGTTGCGAACACCGCTCAGAGTAAAAGCAAATAAACATTTTATAAGACTTTCTAGCATTTATGTCTCGGTGTTGCGATTTTCACTGAAATGTAAAAAGTTACGATGACTAATGCCATGATAAAAAAACAAACAAGAAAAGTTTTAAAGCCAAAAAGGAATGATATTAAATAAAACTTTACTTTTTCCCCCCCTCATTTATCTATGATTTTTTTAAACCACGACTTATGCCTGACATTGAAGTGTAGCACATATATATCTATACAGGCACACCGATGGGGGGGGGCAGGGGGGGTTATTGCCAGGGGGGCCCGCATCTGTAAGGGGTGCCCGGCCGCCCCGACCATGTCAATTTTTTCACTACTTATTGTTTATTAAAGGGCCCGCAACGATGTCCTGCCCTGGGGCCCGTGTTGGCTCTCGGTGCCATTGTATCTATATAAACTATGCAAAACACCGACAACTTTAGTACGGATCCAAACAAAATATGAATCTCTCAAAGGAAAAAAATAAATCTGAAAGGGAAGGGGAAATAACCGTAGACCGTGCACCAACCTGAAACCAGCTGATACTCGGCCTTGAATCCACTGTAGTAGCAGCAGTCGCTGGTCTGGGCTGGTGTGGTGGCCGTCCCAGTGGACATCACAATGGCTATGGTGTTGGTCATCGAGACGAAAACTGGTCGGGGAGACCTCTCCAGGGTGGTGTGATTGAAGGACCCCCAGAATCCATCATAAATCTGGAACGAGAAATAAATTGTTTCATTAATTGAACGCCATTGATTACTTTAACACCATTGATTACTTTAACACCATTGATTACTTAAACACCATTGATTACTTTAACACCATTGACTAATTTAACACCATTGATTAATTTAACACTATTGATTACTCTAACACCATTGATTACTTTAACACCATTGGTTACTTTAACACCATTGATTACTCTAACACCATTGATTACTTTAACACCATTGATTACTTTAACACCATTGATTACTCTAACACCATCGATTACTCTAACACCATTGATTACTTTAACACCATTGATTACTTTAACACCATTGATTATTCTAACACCATTGATTACTTTAACACCATTGAATACTCTAACACCATTGATTACTCTAACACCATTGATTACTTTAATATACTTCTCTTCTACTTATCTGTTTCTTGTCAAATAGTACAATGTTTATACCTCTACTAACACACCCCTCATCTACTTATCTGTTTCTTGTCAAATACAGCTTAACAAAAACATTTGTATCTAGCTACTCATTTTTTTTTGTTGACAAACCAGACTACATCTCACTTATTCCTAACATTTTGTTCTAATTGCCAGGATGAGTACACCTTTACTCGCGTCTTGCCACCCACCTCATAACGCTGGTTTCACGCTAACCTGATCCAAGGTATTTACCCGATGATACTAAACAAAGGGAGAGAAGAAAATTCACAGTCGGTTGAACTGGATTTGTCTCCCTTACAAAAAAAAAAGACACCGACATTTAACAACAAAGCTAGTTTTCAGTTGCCATGTCTACAGAGTCAACACATCTTGGCACACTCAAATAACTGGTATCACATTCACTTAAGAACACACTCAAATAACTGGTATCACATTCACTTAGAGGAACACACTCAAATAACTGGTATCACATTCACTTAGAGGAACACACTCAAATAACTGGTATCACATTCACTTAGAGGAACACACTCAAATAACTGGTATTACATTCACTTAGAGGAACACACTCAAATAACTGGTATCGCATTCACTTAGGAACACACTCAAATAACTGGTATCACATTCACTTAAGAACACACTCAAATAACTGGTATCACATTCACTTAGGAACACACTCAAATAACTGGTATCGCATTCACTTAGGAACACACTTAAATAACTGGTATCACATTCACTTAGAGGAACACACTCAAATAACTGGTATCACATTCACTTAGAGGAACACACTCAAATAACTGGTATCACATTCACTTAGAGGAACACACTCAAATAACTGGTATCACATTCACTTAGAGGAACACACTCAAATAACAGGTATCACATTCACTTAAGAACACACTCAAATAACTGGTATCACATTCACTTAGGAACACACTCAAATAACTGGTATCGCATTCACTTAGAAGAGTACAAAAATGTGAAATAAATTATAAGCTTGTTTTTATTGTACAATAGATTGGGAGAAGGTGGAAAAAAATCTTAAATACTGATATAAAGCAATCTGTGCTTTTCTTTGAAGACAACTGTGGAGAACAGGTTCTCACACATTGGTTAGAATGTAGGATAAAATATAAAGTAAATCTTTGAGAGTTTAAGTCAAGAGTTCAGGGTTAAATCTTTGGAGGTAGAGTGTTATATTTTCTAGCGACCTGGGTTAGGGACTTGACATATGATACCTTAACCTTTGTTCCGAGAGTAGGGAGAGAGTCGACTGACATTCTTGACAAAAAGATATATCACCGAACACAACCGAAGGTGGCAAAGGGCGCTAACCTTTTATTGAGTTTTTTTAATTAGCCAATCCAACAAGTGGGTGGGGCACCAAGCCTGATGGAAAAAGTTTGAAGAAACGGGACGTGGGATAGATTAGGACAGTAGATTTCTAGATAGAGCCGAGAGTGGTCACAAGTAGATTACCAGTAGATATTAATGTTATTGTACTTAATGAAATTGATGTTGGACCATATTGCATGTGATGTACCTTGTGTTTATAATAAATATTACCATATACACGGAATCCCAGTGCCTCTGTTATAAATACTACTGTACGGAGTTTGAAAGCGTTTGCACTTAGACATATCTATAAGAGAACGATTGGATACAGCTGAAAGAATCCTAGGCTGGCAATATACTAAATACCCAGCAGAAGTGGCACGTAAACAAGCACGCAACAACAACGAAACCTTGCCCCCCGTCACCCTCCAACCCCCCCCCCCCTTCCTGTTACCCACTCTCTCCATGTCCGGCAAAAACGTACCGATAGTCGAATTACGTCATAAACTAAGCATCCAATGGACACCATTTTTTTTAACATTTAGCGAAGTCTGTCATTTTGAAATAAACTCTAAAGAAATAAAGCAACGAAAAAAAATATTGAATTTTTTGTTTTCAAATTTCAAATTAGGAGATCATTTCTAGAAAAAATCTGGCAAGTGACGTAACACAGTTGACTAAAAAGCTGATAACCAGACGAGGAAAATGATGGGAATGATGGAGTAGGTGCAAGAAGAGAAAAAAACAACTCCACTTAGGGGGGGGGTAAATATATGTTTGAAAAAATAAAAAAAAAAATAAAAAAAAGGAATTCAACCTGTCAGACAATGTAGGCGTAGCGTGACATAGATCTTCTCGCAAGGCAATCACCCGAATCCAGTTTGTCTTGACAACATACTGTCATTGTCAGCTCTGGTATCACTCACCTCGTAAAACATACAACAAAATCTAAAATATATTGAGGACGAGGCGGCGCACATGCGCGTTGCACGTCGGTGCGGATATTCGTTTTTCACATCTCGGGTCACAAATATGCACAAGAAGTGAAAAAAAAAAAATAAGAGACGAAAGCACACAAAAGCAGTTGTTGAGCGGATGATGTTCTTGTCTGTCGAGATGGCAGTTGGAGGTCGACATTATTGTTTTTCATTGGCTGTGAAGAGTTTTGGGGGATGTCTTGCTGGAGTAGGAAAGAATGTACCACGATTTTCGAAATCAGAACCGACGATTATAAATCATGAGCTAATCTCTACCATAATGCCACGAAATGTGTGCGCGTTATGGATATTAAACTGCATACTTACCTGAAGGGCCGTTACCATGGCGACGAGAGGTTACAGAACATGTGTCAAGAGCCCCCTCCCTCCCCCCTCCCGGTCCCTTGTGGACATTTCTTATAGATATGCAAACTAGGAAACCGCTTAGGACAACTATACTAAGGGGCTCCATTACAGTATTAGTTATGTTTAAATCGGATACTGAAGGGCCCCTGATAGGTAATTTTGTACAGGGCTTCCTTAATTTCTCTGGAAGTATCTGCTGAGTGCCCCAAAAGACATAAGAACTGTTCTGCCTGTAAGGTACACTAACCCGCTATAAAATGGCTTCGCAATATGTGGGTGGGTGTGATCTAAGGGGGGAAGGGGGGGGGACAGTTGTTGAAGATTGTAAGGGTCATGAGATTAGCAGTCGACTGTCCGGTGTCCCACTACATGTTTACACTCACGTTAGTCCATGTGTCTTTCCATTTGCCCTTCCACATGTCTGTATGTCTGTGTGTGTGTGTGTGTGTGTATTTTACTTCACAGCAGTACGTTGATATGTCTGTCTAAATTAAATTATTCACTTCACCAGATCACTTACATCTGCACTAACCCACATAATGAGCAGGCGATCTACACGAGGGATAACAGTGTTAGTAAAACTATCAGGTTTTAAACCCTCACTGATCAATATTAGAGACAGAGAAAGAGAGAGAGAGAGAAAGAGAGAGAGAGAGAGAGAGAGGGAGAGAGGGAGAGAGAGAAAGAGAGGGAGAGAGAGAGGGGGAGAGAAAAGAGAGAGAGAGGGAGAGAGGGAGAGAGGGAGAGGGGAGGGAGAGAGAGAGGGAGAGAGAGAGGGAGAGAAAAAAGAGAGAGAGAGGGGGAGGGAGGGAGAGGGAGAAAAAAGAGAGAGAGAAAAGAGAGAGAGAGAAAAAGAGAGAGAGAGAGGGAGAGAGAGAGGGAATGAGGGAGAGAGAGAGAGAGGAAAAAGAGAGAGAGAGGGAGAGAGAGAGAGAGAGAGAGAGGGAGTGAGGGAGTGAGGGAGAGAGAGAGGAAAAAGAGAGAGAGAGAGAGAGAGAGGGAGAGAGACAGAGAGAGAGAGGGAGAGTGAGTGAGAGAGAGAGAAAAAAAGAGAGATAGAGAGAGGGAGAGAGAGAGAGAGAGAGAGAAAAGAGAGAGAGAGATAGATATAGAGAGAGAGATTGCAAGATAAATTTACAAAGGCTGACGCTATTATCGACACCTAGGGTTTATTCATTTCCCCTTGGTGTTATTCAGAGTAAACAGGAAATAAGTGAGGATGTTTAACCTATCTGTAAATCATAAATTTTCTCAATGCTAATAGAAATAATAGTTAAACCTTTTTTTTTATTTAGTTTCAAAAGACAGGAAATAATTTTAAGGGGAGATAAAAACTTTGTACTTCCAAAACTATGTAACAATATACACGAGTTGATGAATTTTCTCCCTTAGATGTTTGAAGAGTTCAAAATACAATACTTGAGTTGTTTTTTTTTCAACACAAAAGATTGGATTAAGGGGACGTTATAAAGTTAACTCGCAACTGAGCATGTACGACACAGAACATATAGGGTGTGCACAAAGTCCGTACGACACAGAACATATAGGGTGTGCACAAAGTCCGTACGACACAGAACATATAGGGTGTGCACAAAGTCCGTACGACACAGAACATATAGGGTGTGCACAAAGTCCGTACGACACAGAACATATAGGGTGTGCACAAAGTCCGTACGACACAGAACATATAGGGTGTGCACAAAGTCCGTACGACACAGAACATATAGGGTGTGCACAAAGTCCGCATAGCCCCCCCCCCCCCATCTTTACAGGAATAACCACGTATGGTTCCTGTGGATATCAACCCAAGTCCCTCCCGGTAACTCGAGGCTCGTTTTTTGACATCCTAATTGGCGCTGTCATCCCAATACATCTTTCAACACAGTGGCGGTCGTTCTTAGACGGGAAGCGATGGGCAATACACATGTTTCAACAGAGATCTGAAACATGCGATTCGCTCCAGAAAAGTCACACCGCAAACAAATGTCGCAGAACAACACGTAAAAGGAGAAAACGGGAGACCCATTAGTCCGACACAAATTAATAAACTCACCAATTAATTAATTCACTATTTCGTCATCGATCAATTCATCATTCAATTGAATAATCAATTATTTTACCCACAAGTTAAATGACCAATCTATCCACTCATCAATCAATCACGTCCGTCCTTTGTCCGTCCCTTTGTCTGTCTGTCCAGTGGCATATTGGGGGGGGGGGAGAGTGTCATCATTCCCCGGGCGCTACTTACAAAGGGGCGCTAAATGATATTTTACATATAATATTACATGGTTTTAGAATTCCGTTCCTCTGTCCGTCCCCTTTGTCCGTCTGTCCGCCCCTTTGTCTTTCTGTGAATCCCAGTAATTTCTACGAGTTTTGTATAATCCCCGTCCACTCCTAGCAAATCGAACGACTTTTCTGTGCATATCTGTTCAGCTTCCCATATTTGTTCAACAAAGTAATCCTAGCTACCCACTACCATCACTACGGCTGCAGCCTATAGAGTGCCGCTCATGGTGTGTCCTTGGTGTGCCGTAGTATAAATTACTGTCCCCAACCTTGACTTTTGTCTCCGGTGCGATGTCCCAGTCGTCAAAGGTCAGCCTGACATGGCCGTAAGGGTCAAGGTTGACGATCTCAAACGTGAACGACTCCCCGTTGATGGCGTAGCCGTGCGGGAAATTAGGGGACTTCACAACGCCCCTGACATCGCCATACTGGGAGACTACGCCCTTGAAAATTTCTTTTTTATCTGAAATCATATAAAGACAAAGAAAAATACAGTTATGAGAGAACGAAAATTAGATTCAAATATATTCAGCCCGTATCAAATATATTCAACCCGTATCAAATACATTCAGCCCGTATTAAATACATTTTGCCAGTATCAAATACATGCATCCCGTATCAAATACATTCACCCCGTACCAAATACATTCAGTCCGTATCAAATGCATTCAGCCCGTATTAAATACATTTAGCCAGTATCAAATGCATTCAGCCCGTATTAAATACATTCAGCCCTTGTCAAATGCATTCAGCCCGTATTAAATACATTTACCCCGTATCAAATGCATTCAGCCCGTATTAAATACATTTAGCCCATGTTAAATACATTCAGCCAGTATCAAATAGATTTTATTATTAAACGAATATCTATTGACAGAATATGGTAAAAAAAAATGAATCAAAGGGAGATAAAGCGAAAAAAAATCTATCTGTGAGTTACTTTTCCCTCTTCATACTCACTGGGTCTTACTCACCCCCTTCATAACGCCAACTCTCTTAATAAAAAGAAAACAAACAAAACTAGCACTCTATACATCTGTGCAACATAAAGACCTCAGGCAGTCTTAGAAAAAGGTTTAGCAAGATTAACGTTTATTTAGAAGCACGTTAACATTTTTTAATGGGACCTGTATAACCTCTTTTCGTAGCGACAACAACATGACGACATTGTTTATTATATTTTAGAAAACATGCAAATAAGAAACAAAAAAATCGACAACAACTTTTTGTGTTACATGTGTAACATACAACTGTACAGTGTAAATCTCAAAGTTGGATTGCTCAATTACGGAATTAATATTTGCATGCATTGTTTTGCAATAAAGTGTAGGCTACTACATACAATACGAGTTTTCAAATAAATAAATAAACATATATATATATATATATATATATATATATATATAATACAAAATATATATATTTTTTTGGGTACACTATTTTATCCCTCTCCCTTTTTTTTAAAAAAAAAAAAAATTCCCACCGGCATAAATAGTGCAGTGTCCATAAATCTTGTTATTTATTTACCACCAATAGGGTGGGTTGGGGGGGGGGGGATTTGATTTACACATATCTTTTCAGACATGCGTTTTAACCCCCAATCACTGATACTTCGAACAAATCCACCGATGATGATACAACGGTCTACTCTCACACAAAAAAAACTTTATACCCATCATGCTAGAAGCAGACGACTAACCTGAGACATTGTAAGATATTTTAAACTTCTTCCCATCTTCCACAGAAGAGTTACCCACACAGTGACGTATCTTCAAGTTGCCGGAAATGGAGGTGTAGTGTTCACTCTCGTTGCCGTAGAAGTAGTCCCGGTGGGTCACCTTGTTGTACGGGGGGTCCACCTCGAATATATGAATGTGGTCACACCTAAAGGAAGAGTTACATCGAATAAAACTGAAAGAGAATCTCGGTTTTAACCCCTACATGTTGAACTTCGTAGAAAACATCTAACGGAACAAAAAACCTCATTCGTCTGAAATAGATTTCTGCTCCCAAACAGTTCGATAAATTGTTTTAGAACAGGGGCGGACACTCATGGGTGGGGACAACGAGAGCCGCTGATCCGTTGTTTGTTTTTATTATATAGTAAGATGGATTCCTCGAGGAAAGATTTTGCTAGAAGCTACAGAGGGTGGCTCAGGACAGAAGTCGCCGGAGATTTTTAGTTAGTGCCTCATACTACGATAGAAGGGCTGGAGATTTTTAGTTAGTGGCTCATACTACGATAGTGGTGACGAATGTAATAAATTAAATAATGGTCTCAAGAGCGGCATTTCGGGCCAACTTATCAAGACTTAATGAATACAAAAAAAATGTATTTAAATTATTAGTAAAATTTGGCTTTTCGGGAAACTCCCAAAGCTAAACGAAATAACTGCATGCGTTCCAAGTGTCAATTTCGGCCACCCCTGGTATCGATTGGGGACGGGTGGTCGTGCGGTGTAGAGCGCTCGACTGTCGACCGGAGGGTCTCGGGTTCGAATCTCAGTGAGAACCTTGAGATTTTTTTCAGGTCCTGGTGAAAGTCCCACAAGTCCACCCAGCTTTTAATGGGTGTACCTGACTTTAAATTAGGGGAGTAAAGGTGGCTGGGCGTTGTGCTAACCACACAATCCCCTTCATATATAAACAGATGGATTCTACACTTCATCTGCCCCGATGGCCCGTTAGGGTTAAGGGAACTTTACTTTACTGGTATTGATTGAAATTAAAATGTTTGTTATTATTTCTAGATATATGGAAATGGCGGCTTGCTGTTTTTTTTTTTTTAATTTGTGTTTTTGTTTCGTTGTGTAGTTGATTGAAATGCATCTGTGTTAATTCATCCTTATTTTTAAAAAGTTCGACGCATGTGTGTGCACCTAAAGATAATCACGTGATCAATTAGGTGTGTTTTTTGAGTTTTACTTGTTTCAGTCTTCACAAGGAAAGTTGAGGGGGGAGGGAGGGGGAGGAGGGGGATGGGGGAGGAAAGAGCAGAAGCAGCGTTTGGAAGTGGCAGCTATGGCGATCGCCTCACCCAGGCACGCCGAGAGGGGGGCAGGGGGGGGTCATTTCCAGGGGGCCCGCATCTGTAAGGGGGCCCGGCAGCCCCGACCATGTCAATTTTTTCACGACTCATTGTTTATTAAGGGGCCGCAATGATGTCCTGCCCTGGGGCTCTTGTTGGCTCTCGGCGGCCCTGGCCTCACCAGGTCCCAAAGCTCTTGAGGGGTGGGGGCGGGTGTCACAAGGTGGGCCCGCGGTAAGATATTATACATGTATTATCAATCACTAAACTGTAACACACCCTTCCCCCCCCCCATCAAAAGTCTAGGCACCGTATATGATACCACCCCGGGCACCACAAATTACCCCCCTCTCCCCTCCAGGGCCAGTAAAACCGCCTTTGGAGAAAGAGAGGGGGAGGTAAATAGATAGAATGTTTAGGAAGCCAAGAGCGAATGATTACTACTGTGAAACACATGCAAATATGTAAATGTGGTACAGACACAAACTAATGTAAACACTTTATAAGATAGAAACAGTGAGATTAAAGGATTTGTTCGTATTACCCATAATGGCAATAATCTTTGTTCTGAGACTTGTGCTTGTGCTGTGGTGGGCACGGTGCGAAGCTCAGCTCCTGGAAGTGAAGTAGAATCTTGCATGTACTGCACACCTGTATGTGGACCTGGCACCACAGACCTGACTTGCCGCCGGTGCTGCAATCGGAGAGGTAAACAGGGCATTATTATAAACTAAAATTAACACACAAAAATAGGCATTTATATATCACATTACAGTACAGTATTTAGCCTAGCAGTTTAGAGAGATAAATGGACACATGGGTTGGTAAATATATCATAGTAGCTGTACCCTGCAAGACCTTTGCATAGAGTTATATCCCCTTGATCGGTAGGCTGGGTTATTTTTTATTTCGGGCAGATCCGATTTTTTCATGATTGTATTTTAAACTGGAATACTGCTGTATTAATTAATTCTTTACTTTCGATTTAACGCAGAACCCAAATCACTATTATATTATTAGATTACAATACAGTATTTGGACTAGAAGTTTAGAACATATGTTGGCGAATATTTCAAATTACGTTATCTTCTTCTAAACTTGATTGCGCTGTGAACAATGCCGTATTTTGTCTTTGAGGGCCCCTAGGCAGAGCCGTTGTTTGAACTCCTATACAAAAGGGCTCTGATATTTAATTAGTACAGGCAGATGGGGCCCATGGATATTTACGCGACTTACTTATCCATAAGAACAGTTTTGTCTGTGAGTAAATTAATAAGTACGTTCTCATCTGTATTCTAAATGTTATCCGGAGTTGACTGACAGTTTTATCTGTCACTGAACTTGTATTTCCCCCTATACTCCACTTTTATATCTATTTTATTTTTTCTTCCAATCAATTCAATCGAGCTATTGTTATAATTCAGTTACCGATAATGGGGTGCAAAAAAAAAAAAAAAATTAACCGTGCGGTGGGAGGCAAATCGAAAATTGTAATCGCCTCACGTAGCAAGGGCCCATAATTCAATTTCTTCTCACATCTTGGTTACATCCCATTTTGTTGTTTTCTTCATCACGCTTATTTTAACCTAAGGGGGCTTAACTAGCAACAGAAACAAAAAAATACCTTGACACTAGAGAGAGAGAGAGAGAGAGAGAGAGAAAGAGAGAGAGAGAGAGAGAGAGAGGGAGAGAGAGAGAGAGAGAGAGAGAAAGAGGGGGGTGAAAGCAGTGCCAAGCTAGAAACAAGAGGGAGGCAGGTTGGGTGGGTCACAGGGATGGATATCTGTAGCAAGTCAATTATCGTTTAAGCACGCGCGCGTCGGAAACTGACGCTTTTGCAAATTTATTATTTCTTTTCTTTTTTTTTTTTTTTTAAAAGGAGGCTACATATAACTTAATGGAGGGGCGGTGAGGAAGGGTGGGGGGGGGGAGGAGCGGAGCAAGGTCACGGTTGACCACAAGAAAAATAGCGACCAAGAAATTATTTGTTTGCTAATGTCTGAGAGGAACTATGGGGTATTTGTAGAGAAACCGGTCATGCGGAACTGTTTAATGGAGGCTGAACATGACACTACCCCCCTTACTCTTCCCGAAAAGGGGGGGTGGGGGGAAAGCGTTGATTTGTAACGGTCTCACCTTTGTGAGTAAATTCAAGAATTTGAGCATGTGAGCGAGGTCAAGAAATTTTTCTTCGAGAGTTTAAAAGGGGGGGAGGGGGGTCTGACAGCTTTTATTTCATTATGTGTTAACGATTTCCTCTCTCTCTCTCTCTCTCTCTCTCTTTCTCTCTCTCTCTCTCTCTCTCTCTCTTTCTCTCTCTCTTTCTCTCTCTCTCTCTCTCTCTCTCTCTCTCTCTTTCTTTTGTTGACATTTCTGTGTCAGCTATTGTTTTCAGAATTTAATTGACTCGTTTCTTGCAGCTGAAAACAGACACTTAAAAACAGAAAATGCAACAGATTTAGCCGATAGCTATTCAGCGCTAACAATAATTAAATAGATGATAGACTTTAATGTCATGGATATATTTAATATATTCTGATAGTAAAAAAGATTTTGACAACATATATACACATTACAAATTTCATTGATGATAAGCCCATTATAACAAGTTTTCAGTAATGGTTGGTCCAGTATCACAATTTTCATTAATGATTAATGATAGGTCTAGTATCACAAATTTTATAACTGAGAGGCTCAGTATCAAAGCTTTCATTAAATGATAAGCCTAGGAAGTTTTAGTGGGCCCCGGTTTAAAAAATGATTCTCTATCTTGAGAACGTTTTCGGTTTAGGCACAAAGTTTGTGTTTGTTTAGGGACCCCCCCCTCAAATGTTAACTTTTTTGGAATCGTGGGCAACAATTGGTTCCCAAATATGACAGAATGGCCGGACCAGGAAAAGAAAATACAATGTATAAATCAGCAAATATTTGAAATGAAACCGTCACGGTTGGATGGCCAAGAAAACCCAGAGAGCAGTGCTTGGCCAGCCAACAGTAGCCTGCCCGGCACCCATGACCTAAGGCCTCCAAAAGCACGATAACGGCCCTGCGACTACATGACTTTCTCCGTATATTTGTTTGTGAGTGCATGCAAGGCCACGACGTACCATGGGTAAAAGTTGTGCGAAACCTCCTGGCCTCAGCCTTATCAGGGGCGGCAGAATAATAGTTGTTCCCGGGCCGCACTGTGTGTATGTGTATGTTTATGTGTCTGTATATGTTTTTTAGCAAATAGAAAAAAGAAAACCTTCAGTATATCTATCTATATATTTTGTTTTTTTTTCTCTTTATTTAATAAACAGCTCTTTTCTCCTCCACGCGGCTCCTGAGCCATAAACTACTCACCCAGTTCTAATGGCGCGTGAACAGTTAGAGAATATTTGCCCCGGGAACCGCTGATAAACTCTCAAAGCAAAATGAAACGCCTGCCGAAACGTTAAAAATAAAAAAATGATGCGTGCGAATTCGGCGACCGGAAGTTCGCCAGCTAGTTTTCTGGCTAGACACTCCCCCCCTCGCGATGACGCCTGCTCGCAGACCTACAAAAGTGGGCGCGAAACTGCACCGTCTGCATTCGGGCTGATTATTTTTCTTTAAATGGATTCCCCCCTACCCTTCAACCGTCAGTCACATAACCCAAAAGTATGCTACAATTTTCATGTTTGCTCAAGATGAAGCAAGTAAAGAATGTTTAAATGCAGACAAGGTTGTGGAGTCCGAAGAAATTGTGTTGAAAAAAATTCAACACTTAAACATGACTGGAATAGGAATTGAAAATATTTTGATAAATGCTGAAAGAGTGAAGTTTAGAATATTTGAAGTATTTTGATCAAAAGAGTTTTGGAGTGGAGTTGAAATGCAAAAGAAGAAATGCGTATAAATACGAACTTTGAAAACTCAAATATTTGATATTTTACAGTATCTAATTTAAATAATAGCGATTTTGAGTTCTGCTGTAAATCGAAAGTAAAGAATTAATACAACAGTATTCATGTTTAAAATACAATCATGAAAAAATCGGATCTGCACGAAACCAAAAATAAGCTAGCCTACCGATCAAGCCTAAGGGGATGATATAACTATGTGCAAAGGTTTTGCAGAGTACAGCTAGTAAGAATTAAAATAACAACGAATAAGTACTTTTATACTTACACATAAGTGTATAAAAAAAAGTGTAGAGTGATACAAAAATACATTTTAGAATTGGTCGATGGGTAAAAAATAGCAACAATCATAATGTTCAATCTATTTCGTGTTGGTTTATTGCAGTGGCTCTCAAAGTCCAACTAGTGGGTCGAGATGTGTGTATCTATATATATAGCTACCACATCTATGGGCGTCGCTAGGAATTTTTCCAGGGGGGGGGAAATTTTCCGGGGGGGGGGGCAAATAACAACTTTATGACATTTTTTTTAAAATGTAAAGGGGGGAGGGAGCAAATGCCCTCCTCTTATATGACATTTTTTCAAAATGTAAGGGGGGGATGCCCCCTTGCCCCCCCCCCTCCATGAATACGCCCATGACCACATCTATGGCTACTACACCAATACAAATGAAAACAACACACATGGCGACTTTTCTGAGGTCTTTGGTTCTAATATGCCTGTCTCTCTGGAGGTTAGTCTGTCTCTTGATTTTTTTCTCTAAAACTAATATATATATATATATATATAAGCACACCGAAAAGAACCTAATGTGACTTGGTGATCATAAAAGAACATATTTCAACAAAAATCATTCAACCATCGACATACTTCAATTACCATCATGAATAAAATGCCCCCATCTGCCATCCACTGAGAGAAAGAGAGAGCGGTTAGAGCTTCTTGACATTTAAAAGACCTCAAAACTAAACAGCTACAGTCTTACGTCAACTGGTATTACGTCACTCTGGACGATAATTGATTTTATTCGTTAAAAAAATTTCACCTGATGTATATACATAGGTAGGTGACTTGGGTGCAAGTAGCCAGCAGCAGCTGCGGCGGTGGCGGTGATGATGGTGGTGCATTTACTTTTTGGGTTTTCATTTCCGGGGTGGGGGGGGGGATCCTCAACGGCAATTAAGCTTTTGTTTGTGCCTGAGAAAGGAGCAGCGTCGAAAAGGGAGGGGGGTGGAAGGGGACGTAATTTTGTTTTCTCATCTGGTGTTCGTCTGAAGCCCTTTACCTACATCAGTTTGGGGTTACCTGCCCTTGTCCGCCTTCATTTTTTTTCAGTCAACGCAAATTCTTTTAACGATGTATTTTTTTGTTTGTGCTATCCTCATCAGTTATGGCCCTTTGCACTATTCAAAGTATAATAATAAAAAAATGAAATTGTTGTTTGTATTGGGTGTAGTGGTGCGCGCTTTAGCGCTTACATTGAGGGTTACTTTCCCTTGTATGCCCACAGTTGACGAAGTATAGAGGCGTAAGTTGTACCTTAACTGACCATTGGACATATGTCGCCCTCTTATTCAGCGTTGGCCTGTTCTGGAAAATATATTCGACTGTGCAATTTTGGAAGAAGATTTAATGCGCAACTTAACGCTATACAGGCCTGCTACGCGGAAATATATGTGCGCATCTTTGTTGTTGCTGTGTGCGCGCGCGTACATGTATAGCTTGGGGGGGGGGGAGAGAAACACAGATCTGTATGTTAATCCAGCAACCGATCGCAACATAAAAGAAGAAATAAAGAGCTAATGCATAATAAAGAATTAATGCATAATAAGGAATTAATTCACGATGATAGAAATGTAAAATTTTAATTTTAAAAATGGCGTTTGTCAAGACCAGACATGAACGAACAATGGCCCGCGGGCCAAGTATGGTCCTGTAGGCTGTTTTGATCTTGTCCGCGGGCCAAGTGTGGCCATTTGGGCTGTTTTTGATCTTGTCCGCGGGCCAAGTATGGTCATTTGGGCTGTTTTTGATCTTGTCCGCGGGCCAAGTATGACCATCTGCGATTTACAAAGTTTGTCCCGCCTTTTTGCTGGACCGTGGCTGATTTAAATTTGAACTAATGAGTCCGTATAATGTAAACAGTGTCTTTGGTTGTGTCTTAAATATGTGCCGCATAAATGGTTGTGTCTGAAATATGTGCCGCATAATGGTTGTGTCTGAAATATGTGCAGCATACAGTGTTCTTTATTAAATATATACAGCATACAGTGTTCTTTGCTAAATATATGAAGCATACAGTGTTCTTTGTTAAATATATGCAGCATACAGTGTTCTTTGCTAAATATATACAGCATACAGTGTTCTTTGTTAAATATATGCAGCATACAGTGTTCTTTGCTAAATATATGCATCATACATTGTTCATTGCTAAATATATACAGCATACAGTGTTCTTTGTTAAATATATGCAGTATACAGTGTTCTTTGCTAAATATATGAAGCATACAGTGTTCTTTGCTAAATATATGCAGCATACAGGTTACACCACAAAGAACATAGCTAGTAATTAACAGAGATCGGCTACTTGGTGCTTGTTTTGAGTACTTTTTTTTTTTCAAATATTTGTAGCACTTGTACCTGTGCATTGGGTACTTGTCTTCGTACTTGCATCTGGGATATTTGTACTTGCATGGCCAGCACTTGGAATATTTCTGGCAATGAAACTATAATTCCACCAGATGATTCGGGCATATTCGTGTTTGCTATTTGTGTTCCATTAATGAGTGCGTGCGTGCGTGTGTGTGCGTGTATTATTTTTCCAGATACATAACTCATTTCTTTAAATATTTTTTTTTACAGAAAAAAGAAAACAAACTCACTGGTCCTTAAAAATGTTAATAATGACGTCATCGGCGTAAAAAAAAAAACATCTGAGATAATGACTTCCACTCCATTCTCATTATGACTGACATGTATGCGCTGATCTATGACGAATTCCCCCCTCCCCCTCCCGGGGCCACCCACGACGATGTCATCTTTAAGACATGACATATGTCATCCAGATAAGACAGTATGGAATATCACTAGGGAACCAGATCTTGTTAGTTTATTTATCGGTCTATTAATTACAGGAAGTGGGCGGAGTCACGTGTCTCAATACGTTGAACTTCACATCGCAGGTTACATACATGTGTGTGTGTGTGTGTGGTATGTATGTGTGTGGTATTTATGTGTGTGTTTGTGGGAGGTATCTCTTGAAACGTACAAGTGCCCGGTATGTCTAGATCAATGGTGGGCGAACCTATGGCGCGCGTGCCACAGTCGTCACGCAGAGCCTCATCAGTCGGCACGCGACTAACATATCACTTCCTTTAATTTTAATTGGTGCGTTGGCACTTTGCTATAAATAAATGGGTATTTTGGTTGAATTTCGGACACACGCCCCCCCCCCCATAAAGGTTCGTTACCACTAGTCTAGAAAATACTCTAGATCAGGGGTCGGCAACCTTTGAGACGGAAGAGCCAAAAGTTAAAATTTGCATTTTTCTCAGTTTTTAAAGAGCCATCAAAATTTTTGTTTCAATATTATGGTATTTGATTAGGCCGCAACTTGACATCGAAAGAGCCGCAACTTGACATCAAAAGAGCCGCAACTTGACATCGAAAGAGCCGCATGTTGACATCGAAAGAGCCGCAGGTCGCCGACCCCTGCTCTAGATGATAGCTGAGAAATATGGACAAATCGCTAACTGTTGTGGTCATTGGGTTAATACTAAATTCTAAACATAATGTTGTAACACTCTTCTTCTAACACACGGCGCTGCACCATTCGTCACCTGGACAGGTGGGGGTGAAACAACTGTCGCTCCCCTCCCCTCCTCATCTGGCGCTAGCGTCAGGAGAGACCAGCTTCGAGAGACCAGTCACGTGACCTGATTTGAAAGGCGGGGGGGGGGGGCGGAGGATCTACTTCGGAGTTTGGATATAAGCAGTGACCAGAGAAAAAGTGGACAATAGTTACTTAGTAGCTGGGAAGTTATTTTTAGAACAACGAGTTCGTTATCTTTAACGTAACACGTTCGACTCGCTTGGACAGTAGTGATTTTTTTCCACCTGGATCTATTAGTTTAGCTTAGAAGTTGTAAATTTAATGTTTAGTGAATTTGTAGTAATAAATAAAAGTATTAGTAAAGTGACTGAACCCAAGTGTCTGAGTCATTCTGTATTAAAGTTACTTCAATCAGAAAACATCCACGCATTGGGGGAACATAATGTCATGCTCCCTTATCCCACTATTTCCAGCGGGGAGGGGGGGCGATGAAATGTAGAATTCATCATGTTTCTTTTAGCACGGCATTCTGGTGGATTGTGCGAAACACAACGCCCCCCCCGCTCCGCGTTAAGGGTCATTTGGCCCCAAAGGGCCATAGGGGCAGATGGAGTGTAGAATTAATCTGGTTTTATAATCTAAGCATATGAATGGAGGATCGCATGGTTAGCACAACGCCCGGCCGCCTTTACACCCACAACTTTAAGTCAGGTACACCCATTTAATACTGGTTGGACTTTGTGGGACGATAACAACCTTTAACCAGGGTCTGGACAAATTCCGCCTTGGTTTTCACTGAGGATCGAACCACAGACTCTCAGGTCGACAGCCGAGCACCTACACCGCTTGGCTATTCGGCCGCATTAACTATCTCTCCACCCTCCCTTCCCCCCGGCCACCCCCCCGACCCCATAAAAAAGTCAGGTACCCATTTAAAGCTGGTGCGGAAACTTTGACCGATTTTTCACCGCGACCTGGAAAACTTCCCTTGGTTCTCACCCAGGATCGAACCCCTGAACCTCAGAGCGACAATGGGGCTAAAATTACTAATACCTTTATAAAGACCTGCTAAGATAGGAAACAAAAACGATTGACATTTTGTGAAATGCAAGACATAATTTATTCAGAGAGGTAGAGAGGTAGAGAGAGGTGAGAGGTAGAGCGAGGTAGAGAGGTAGAGAGAGCTAGAGAGAGGAGAGAGGTAAAGAGAGGTAGAGAGAGGAGAGAGGTAGTGATGTAGAGAGGTAGTGAGGTAGAGAGGTAGTGAGGTAGAGAGAGGAGAGTGAAGAGCCATGTACAGATGTGTCCTATACTACTATTTAAATGGGACTGACCTGTAGTTCCCTGGGTAGCCGCCGGACACGATGATGCCATGGTCACCTTTTTCCGCGTGCAGCACCTCACTGCCTTTCTCTCTTGAACATGTCACAGTGCCTGCAGTAAAAATAAAGTGGACTAACATGTATCAGTACCCGCTGTAACAGAAAGTGGACTAACATATAACAGTGCCTGCAATAATAGAAAAAGTGGACTAACATGCCACAAATTCTGCAGTAATAGAAAGTGGACTAACATGCCACAAATTCTGCAGTAATAGAAAGTGGACTAACATGTCACAAATTCTGCAGTAATAGAAAGTGGACTAACATGCCACAAATTCTGCAGTAATAGAAAAAGTGGACTAACATGCCACAAATTCTGCAGTAATAGAAAGTGGACAAACATGCCACAAATTCTGCAGTAATAGAAAAAGTGGACTAACATGCCACAAATTCTGCAGTAATAGAAATTGGACTAAAGATCAGACTTTGCTACTGAGGAAGAGAACTGAAATACAGACAGACATTTAGATATTACACAGAAGACATACAACCTCTTTTTTTTTTATTTATTTACTAAATATAGAATGTGGTGTGCTTTGCGGTAAGAGTAGTTCAGATTATGTCCCCTGGGCTGCACACATCTTTTCGCATTACAACACTTGTATTTCGATTCGTTGGTAAAAAAAATTCCTTATTTTTGATTTACATGATAAATTAATTTTATCCCGCTGATATAGTCCTGATTACCCATAAAGCCTTAGAGTTTTTTCATCATAACAATGCAACCATGGACGTGAGTTATTCTGATATTTTAACCTGTACGTTGGTAGGCCTAGGGAAAGGAAGCTGGGGGGGGGGGGGCGGGGAGGGGGTGAGGGGTATTTTTAATAGAATTCTCACGCAGCGACGTAACTAGCGTTTGTGGTTCCAGGGGCGTAGTCTGACAGGAGCGCCCTGTCCGGACCGCCCCAAATTCCTAGCTACGCCGCATCACTCGGGTCAAAATATTATGTCCGTGTTCAAGTCACTGACCTTTATCGATTCCAGTTTCAAACGTCCGTGTGGTTACGATCAACAGCATCGCCACAGCAAAAGACCAAGTCAGACCTTTTTAAAAACAACAACAGAATTATAAATGAGATAATGACTTTATAGGCAACATAGTGAACAAATAAATGCAGTGATAAACAAAGCTAGAAATAAACACAAACGACTGAAAAAGAATCGATTGACAGAGAGAAAGAGAGAGAGAAAGTGAGAGAGAGAGAGAGAAAGAGAGAGAACGAGAGAGAGAGAGAGAGAGAGAGAGAGAGAGAGAGAGAGAAAGAAGAGAAAGAGGGAGAAAAAGAGAAAGAGAGAGTGAGAGAGAGATAGTGAAGGGAGAAGAGTGAGACAGAGAGAGAGAGAGAGAGTAGTGAGAGAGAGAGAGAGAGGAGAGTGAGAGAGAAATAGTAGAGTGAGGGAGAGATGAGAGTGAGAGAGAGAGGAGAGTGAGAGAGAGAGTAGAGTGAGAGAGAGAGGAGAGAGTGAGAGAGAGAGAGAGAGTAGTGTGAGAGAGAGAGAGAGGAGAGTGAGAGAGAGAGAGAGAGAGTAGAGTGAGGGAGAGATGAGAGTGAGAGAGAGATGAGAGTGGCAGAGAGAGAGAGGTTATTTCGCCTAAGTCCCCAAATGTGTCGTAGTCTCTACTCTCTACGGCCAAACGTCTGCCAATGGTCTATGGTGTGGACGGGTCTACACAATGACTGACAAACCTGCCAAGTTGGCAACAGAAATGACGAACAGCTAGGACACGTTTAATCATGCCAGATTACCAGGTAAAGCTTTTGTTGGACTTTGGTTGTATGTAAACAATGTGAATGAACTATGTGGACATTTCAGTTTACTGTGCGCAGCGCCGGCATTGGGGGGGGGGGGGTGGCACCCGGGTCGAGACCCCGCATGAGGGTTACAAAAGCTAAACGTCTGCTCAAGGGGTGGGAAGAGGGTGGGTAAGAAATGTAGAGGCGGGAGTTTCTTCTGACCAAGGCACGTAGATTGAAAATGGGTGCATTTTATTTGGATACAAATCTACTCACTGACGCACAAATGACCAAAGTCTAATAAAAGTTGAACACTTCCCCCCCCCCCTTTAAAACGTGGCTCAAATTTTTTTTTTTGTTTCAATAACATCTTATTTCACCCCCCCCCCCCTCGTAATCTTTAGAAGTGTGAGCAGAGCCGCCCCCAGGCAATTTGGCGCCCTAGGCAGTCATCTATTAGGACGCCCGCCACTTCTGCATGAACAATAAAGAGTGAGAAATTGGAAACCAGTACAGACACCGAGAGCCAGGCCCGTAGCCAGGTCAAAGCAGGGGGGGCACCAATACCCAGCAAGGGGGTACCTTCTCATTTTAGCTACTTTTTCTTTATTTTTTCCTCTTTTTCTTCTTTTTAAGCGGGGGGGGGCACTCCACACCTAGCTGGGGGGCACGGCCCCCAGTGCCCCCCCCCTTGGATACGGGGCTGCCGAGAGCCATATTACAGGGAAGACATAAAAATTAAGATATGATTTTTGCAACAGATGCTTCTGGGCCTCAGATAATTCATATGAAAATTGAGAGAATGAAGAGGAAACTCAAATGAAACCAAATTTATTTAATAATTTAATAATTTTTGTTAAGAATTTAGTAACTGTTAATGTAATAAAACTAATAAAATTTAGAATTAATTGTAGCATTTTAAAAAAATAAGAAGTATATCTATACAGTGCCTATAGTATGATATGACAAACAAATGCTAAAATTTAGTTCATGCATTCATGCTGTTACTATCATATGATTTAGGTGCATGTGTAGCCTAGTAAAAATGAGTCCAACTCCAAGTTCTTTGTCACTTTGTGTATTCTTTAGTTTTTATTTTATTATTTAACTCGTTTTGCTTTTGCTTCTGCAAATTCTTGAACAACTAATTCGGGGTCAATGTCTGCTGCAATTTCTTTTTCAATCGACAACATTGAAAGACTAACCAAACGATTCTAGGTCATCGTCGTTCTCAGATAATTTTTTATGATTTTGTTTTGAAAAACTGCAACCGTTACTGGAAGGGTTATAAAAGATTTTGCAACAGAAACAAAAGACTTGAGTATGTAGAAGTTGAGTAGACAAGCCAAGATCGTGGCGATTCTTCGCCATTGTCAAGTTTACGCACATAATGTTTTGCATCAAATCTTCTGTTCATAGTTTCTGGAAACAAAGTTTGTTTTGTCTGCACTGGTCTTTTTGTGGATTATTGCATTAATAGAAAAGGTTCCTTATGGTACCTTTTAGATGAAAAAACTCTTAATAATAATATGAATTAGCAGCACTTTTGCTTAAGTGTTTCAATTAGGGCAACTCTCCCCTAATTTGTCAAATGCAGTCTGCAGACGGCAAAAGCCACAAAAGATGATAGATATTAGGTAGCCTAGAGAAATATTTCTAATAAAGTAAGTAAACAATGACGTCATTCATCGATTATTGAAGTTTGCAAGGTACGATTTCGCCATTTCGGTTCTACGGCGGTTTAAATAAGGTTATAAGTGTACACAGGCATAGCATAATGATAAATTGTTATTTTTTTATTTTTGAAAGTTTTTTTTCTAAAATTTGGCGCCCCTAGCAATTTGGCGCCCTAGGCAGCTGCCTATGTCGCCTATGCCCAGAGCCGGCCCTGAGTGTGTGTGTGGGGGGGGGAGGGCCTTTTCCTGCTCTTATTAAAACGTCACATCTGTTAAAATCGGTACCCTCGTTGGGTCGCCACAGTTCCCACAACCTCATAGGCGAATAGCTATAAATATCAAGATTTTAATTTTTTTGTTATTACCCCGTTTAATGGGGGCTTTTCTTTTCTTTCTCCTTGTTTAAGTTATTTGTACTCTGTCTTGTTCAGACCCAGTGCCCCTCCCCCCCGCCCCCACCACTCACTCGCACACACGCACATCTCTTTTAAAGACTTTAATTGATTGAACCTATTGGTTTTCTGCGTGAGTGCTGGCTGTGTGTGTACCGGTGCTCTCTCTCCCCCCGTTTACCTCGGCCATGACTTCAATTAAACATCTTCAAGTTAAAAACTTTTTGAAGTAGCAACTGCGCCGATAATTCGATTCTGTTTGAGAGTACTTAAATGAGATTGGGGGGGGGGGAGGGGAGAGATGAGGTAAAATAGGAGAATGTAAGAAGGATTTAAAATGTAGACAAAAAGAGAGACATGGGAGGGGAGGGATTTAGAGAGAGAGAGAGAGAGAGAGAGAGAGAGAGAGAGAGAGAGAGAGATTGGGGAATAAGAGAAGAGAAGAATGGAAGGGGAGATAAAGCTTGAGAGGGAGAGAGAACGAGAGAGAGAGAGAGAGAGAGAGAGAGAGAGAGAGAGAGAGGGAAAGAGTTGAGTACTTTCACCTAGTTACCTCAATATCTAGCATTCTTTGCCAAGAGTGCCTATTGTCTATGGAGAACGGATCGACATAAACGCTCACAATATTCCACCCACTCACCACAATCCCTAGCCCATAACTCTAAGAGAAATCTTATGATTACAGAATCGCCTTCAATAATGCTCCTCCCATTTCCCCTTCCCCGCACTCATATTATGATTACGTTTCGGAACGGAGTCGCCCAAACTTGAAAGGAAAAAAAAATATTTTGTACTACTGCATTTAATTTTTTATTTTAATGTCGATAATTTAATAATTTTCTAAGAAAATTGATCGAAAACAAGTTATCATTTTGTGTATATTGATTTCATGCATTCGACATGTGAGATGACAGGAAAAAAATTAGCTGTCATGTTTATTGAATTCGTCAACTAATTGCATCGAAAGCAGACGATTCTTTAAAAAAATAAATAAAAAAATCATGAGCGTAAATCTTACCTTTCATCCTACATTTCCACGCGCTTGGCTTACTTGATTTACTTAATCCGACACGATCCGGCAGCCAGAAATAATCCAGCACTATGTACGCTAATTATAAAATTGAACAACAGCGGAAATGGGTTAAAATACTGAACTGTTCTTCTTTCTTCTGTTCTTGTTGATTTTTTTTACACGTCTTTCAAACAAGTTCCTTAACTCGTGCACCTATGTTTCTCTCAGCAAAAGCATTAGCTTCCCCTTGTCATTCCCGATGCACGGCATCATTCAGCGGTAGACATATTGTTTATCAATGCTGCGTTAAGTGTGGATGTCTGGAAATAGATTAAGCATTGATATAAATATAAACAAATAAATAAATGCATTATCTACGGGGGGGGGAGGTGGGAGGGATATAATTTTTTTAAGGGGTCGGGGGAGATTTAAAAAAAAAAAAAAGATTTCTCGGGTGTATGGTTTTAACTACTAGTACAGACTTATCCCACTTAAAAAAAATAACAACATGTTGAATAACGAACCGGTTCAATGTTATTCAATTTAGATATGAAGAGTAAACTAAAGATTACGTGTTTAATAGTACAGATTACATATATGGTAGTAAGTGATTAGGGTATTTCTTTATATATATATACTAGTTGCAAGTACCCGGCTTTGCCCGGGTTTAAAAAAAGTTTTTTGTTTTCTTCCTACCCCCCTCTCTCCCTTCCTCTCTCTCTCCCTCCCTCCCCTCTCTCTCCCTTCCTACCCCCTCTATCCCTTTCTCTTTCCCTCCCTCCCTTTATCCCTCCCTCTCCTTCCCTCCCTAACTCTCCCATATCCCTCTCTCCTTCCCTCCCCTTTCTCTCCCTGCCTCCTTTCTCTCTCCCGTCTCCCTCTCTCTCCCTCCCCCTCCCTCCCTCCCTCATTTCCTCTCCCTCCCTTCCCCCTCTCTCTTTATCTCTCCCTCCCTCCCCCTCTATCTCCCTCCCTACTCCCCCTTCCTTTCTCTTTTCCTTCCCTCCCTTTCTCCATCCCTCTCTCTCCAACCCTCCCCCTCCCTGCCCCCTCCTTCCCTCTCCCTCCCTGCCCCCTCCTTCCCTCTCCCTCCCTGCCCCACCTCTCTCTTTATCTCTCTCCCCCTCCCTCTCTCTGTACAATTAAACGTCAAATTACGCTTCTTAAATAAACAGAAAACCTTATTTTAATCCCGGCCAAAGCCGGGTAATTGCAGCATGAAAAAAAAAAACAACAATATTTTTTTTTTTCCGTCCCTAACCCTTTCTTCACCGTCACTTGGTGCGCGAATACAGGGCATTGATACATTTTGAATGCAATAACATTTAAAACACCCGCAAAATACTAAAATAATTAATTACAATTAAACTACCCATTGAGATAATAAATAATGTTAATAATGTCACAGAAACATTTTAATTAACGTATTTCGGTTTATTAAAGTGCACCTTTAATTTTAATCTTCCGAATACATAAAACGATAGGTAAATAGATATGACTATTGATTTCATCATGTTTACAATTGGAGTTTCCGGGAGTTACCCCTCTTTTAAAAATGTATCATAGGGAAATGACGTCACAGAGGAATTTTATCTATGGCGCCGTCGAGATTACTTTAATATAGTAAAATACTAAAATAATTAATTACAATTAAACTACCCATCGAGATGAAACGAAACATGTCCTATAACCTTTCCCATGTAATTATGTGTATGTGTAACAAATTTCACGTTATTCGGTTTTCTGGATCTTGAGTTATAAGGGAACAGACAGACAACAAATGCGTCTTATAAGTATAAGAGATATACTTTTTTTCTCAATGTCTGGTTGAGAAGCGAGGGAAAGAATTAATAAACGAAGATTACTCTTTCTGTTATAGCGAAATGAACAGCTGATGTTAAAGTTTAACCACTCGAGGGTGTAAAAATAGCATCAAATTGAAGTAGCTGTAAAGTGTAATAATAATAATAATAATAATAATAATAATAATAATAATAATAATAATAATAGCAAATGCATCGCAAAGCTGTGTAAACAAAAGTACCTCATAACAGAAAACTGATAAAAGGTCAAGTGTTATGACTGCCAGGGCCGTGTCGCAGAACCTTATATATAGCTATAGTGGCGCCCTGTGCCAGTTTACATTGATTTGGCACCCTCTTCCCATTCTGAAATGTGCTAAAACATTAAACATCGCTATTTCGGCGCCCCTCCCTAGTTGGGCTCCTTGTGCCCCCGCACAACCGTCAATACCTTACCTACGCTTCTGCAGAGCCATTGCTCTGATACAGACGGACATAAGCATCAGGCGGTATCTTCCCGAAGGTGGGGGGGGGGGGGGGGGGGATTAGCTGCAGTATCTAATGTTATTAATACAAATTATGGGGCGGCATTTCAAAGACTCGCAACACGGTAAAAAAATTTACTGCACATCCTTGAGAACTTACATCGTACATATTGTACTGGGAGCGATGGAACATTAGGGCCCCAAATTTTTGTTGGCCAAGGGCCCCCCATTCTAAATGTGTAAATCCGGCTCTGGAGATGACCATAACATTTTATACTTCGATTGTAAATTTGGACAGATAGATTTGACAAGGTGATACATCTTACACACACTTATTAACACATTTCATACACAGACCAATACATTTCACACACACACACACACACACACACTGGTCAATATATTTTAATATCAACCAAAACATTGCTTACAAACTGACCACTAAATTTTCCATACAGACTAATAGACTTGACATACTGATCAGCTGACTTTAGAAGTCTTAGAAAAATTTTTTTCCTTGCTGACCAATGACTCTGCAAACTGACCAATGTCTGGGAGACCGATCTTTTATAATGGCCATCAAAGTTAAACTACCGAAACAAGAACAAAAAAAAAAACCCAAACCAAATAAATCTTTCCCAGTGGCTTAGCGAGGGGGAAGGGGTGTTGTGCGCTGCTCACAAAAGGGCGCCAAATGGTATCTTTTCTATATAATATTACATGATTTTCAAATAAGGAGTGGAGGCGCTAAAATAAGGGCGCGAAATAAGCTCGTTACGCCACTGATCCTTCCTCCATTTCGTGTGTATGTGTGCGTGTGTGTGTTTGTGTTGAATTTTAGACAAACCTGACAGATAACTGAATGGCCTCCCCTGGTGTAATGACCGCAAGACTCAAACCTAATTCTAAGTGACATCGATCTACAGGAACTGGACTCAGAATGATACAGGAGATCTTCTCCCAACGATCGCTGATCTGTCCGATATCAAAGAAAAATGAGGAATGGGAATCCCCGAATTATTCCCCTCCCCCTTTTTTTCCCTCCTTGTATCTTTCAGTAATCGGATTCGCCCGCACGAAACGTTTTAGTTTGAGAGTCGATTCTCTGAAGTAATAGGCAATAGCTCTATGATGGGGCCCCCGCCCCGGGGGGGGGGGGGGGGGCCCCCACCCGCAGGAAAGAACACCCCCCCGGGGACCGGGGGGGAAGAAGGGAACTTTACTTACTGTGATTCCCTGGAATTGATAATTTGAAAAAAATATAAAAAAAACCCAGCCGGAGATAGATATAGAAACGACATATTGATCTCGATGCACTAGAATTATGGCGGGTTGACTATACTTTTTTTTGTTAATACGTATAAAGTTAATACGTATAAAGTTAATACGATTAGTCTTTGTAACTGGAAATCAAACAGAACTTAATTTTTTTTTGTTTTCATTGAAGTAAGATGTCCTTTAATCATGTTTTTTTTTTGGTTTGTTTTCATTTCTCGTGAGATTTTACAGAATTATAGCCATCACGTGATCTGTCAGTTTTGATAGAAAAAAAAATATATATATATGCTTTCTTCCATCAAACTGAACGGCCTTTAAGTCTAGCAAGTGACGTATAAGTTGTTGTCGCTTTTTTTGTTGTTGAAAAGTAACTTTCATGAAATTAGACGCACATATTGCAGAGTGTTTGCATTTTAAGACATTTCTGTCTCTCGCTTTTTTTCTCTGTCAATAAATCTGTCTCGGTGTATGTCTGTCTAATTTTCTGTATATATGCCTATATATGTTTGGCGGTAAGGCATTCATGTCTATCTATCTATCTATCTATCTATCTATCTATCTATCTATCTATCTATCTATCTATCTATCTATCTATCTATCTATCTATCTATCTATCTATCTATCTATCTATCTATCTATCTATCTATCTATCTATCTATCTATCTATCTATCTATCTATCTATCTATCTATCTATCTATCTATCTATCTATCTATCTATCTGTCTGTCTGTCAGTCTGACCGTCCGTCCGTCCGTCCGTCTGTCTGTCTGTCTGTCTGTCTGTCTGTCTGTCTGTCTATCTATCTATCTATCTATCTATCTATCTATCTATCTATCTATCTATCTATCTATCTATCTATCTATCTATCTATCTATCTATCTATCTATCTATCTATCTATCTATCTATCTATCTATCTAATCACCATGTGTTGCAATCGGATGACATGGTTTCACATTCTGAGCAAAATATTTTACGTATCAATATACTGTCTGTACATAGTGTCTAATACAAAGTAAGTCATACCGATAAACTATGAAACACCATGAACCAATTTTTCTGGGCCCCTTTCAAGCTTTCACAACGGGGGCCCATATACCGCTCCACCCACTCCTAATCTTTTACAGGATCAAAAAACCAATACACGAATCTAGAAATCGACGGGGGCCCTCTAAGGTTTGGGGCTACTGAAGGTGTTCGGGTGGGCCCATTCCATCAAGGAACGATTCTTATAATAGTATGTACTAATAAGTGAGAAAATCACTGCGTGTTTGTTTATGCATGACGTGAGACCGATTTCAAGGGAGACAACAAATGTCGCATTCACTAAAGCCGCGCCCACAAAAAGTGTTACTGAAATTTTGTTAGAGGCTATGTTTTATTTAAAATGTTTCTTTTGTAACTTGTAGTTATACACGCTGGTAAAGCCTATAATGCAAAATCTTTTTTATTTATTTATATACTAGCTGTACCCTTCAAAACCTTTCCATAGAGTTATATTCCCTTAGGCTTGATCGGTGGGCTAGGTTATTTTTCAGTTTCGGGCAGATCCGATTTTTTTCATGATTGTATTTTAAACTGGAATACTGTTGTATTAATTCTTTACTTTCGATTTAACGCAGAACCCACACCGCTATTATTTATATAGATAGCTAGGAAGGTTTAGGGAATTGATAGGTATGAATACTTGAGGGGGGGGAGGGGGTGTGGCCAGACGGGATACACAGTTTGTCTGTTCATAAAACGGTGATGACTGGCACTTCAAAGTCTTGAAAAAAATCAGCACTACATATCTGGAGTGCTGTATTTTATTTTGTTTCTCAAATTGTGTCTCTGTAACACTCGTCTAAGTCAAAAAAAAAAAAATACAGTTAAATGCTTTCCTATGTCAAAAATACAGTTTATTGCAATGAAAAATGAAACCCAAAAAAGAACCAGATAAAATAAAACAACGATTTTATCAAAAATATCATTTTTAATACTTTCAGAAAAAAAGTCTGATAAGACATTTAAAACACAGTAGAAGAAATAAAAAAAAATATTATTACTCATCATGGATGTAGGGCATTGAGCTCTATTTAAATATACAGGTCAGTGGATGTAGGGTGTTGGGCCAGCAACCTACTCCAGCAGAAAGTAACGACAACTCCAAACCCAAGTGCCACTAGTCTCAACAAGGAGTTATCTCCCGAAACCAGGCTTTACGATTCAATGGCAAGCCTGCCCCTCCAGAATCATGTGACGGGTGCTGGGTACATCTCTCTCTCTTTTTTTTATAACTTCATGTACACTGAGTTAAAACAAAGTGAGATGAGTATGGAACAAGACAATTTCAAACCAGTGCTTCCAGTTCGGCGCTTCTCAACCTGTGGTACGCGAACCCTAAGGAAAGGTTAAAAACGGGTACGCAGCGAAATTTACTTTTCATTCCAGACAACCAAAGTGATTGAAGAGGGTCGCCAATTTGCTGCGTGACCCAGCAGTGCCGTAGCGAGCTTAACAGGGCACAATACCTTTTTAGCGCCCCCCCATTCGATAACCATATATTATAAGTAAAATATACCATAAG
Source organism: Bulinus truncatus (assembly GCA_021962125.1). NCBI lineage: Eukaryota > Metazoa > Mollusca > Gastropoda > Planorbidae > Bulinus > Bulinus truncatus. The sequence continues at coordinate 186,315 of JAGDYQ010000251.1, read as the reverse complement.
GCGCCCTTTGTGAGTAGCGCCCGGGGCATGACGCCCTCCCATTGCCCACCCCTCGCTACGCCTCTGTGACCCATCACCAGAAAAAAAATACGTCTCTAGTATCGCATTAGAAAAGGTGACCACATTCCGTTTATTCGCGAACCTGAGTTTGAAGGGTACACGGGGAATACCTTGGTGGGTACAGCCTCGAAAAATGTTAGATAACCACTGTTCTAGTTCACCTCTTCACCTCTTCACATAGGTCATTAATATGCCACCATTACGTTTACGTTAATTCCTGTCTAAACATTCCACGAAATAAAAGTTCGCGTTCAAACCCGCTTGTCAGAAAAAAAAGGGACTGACAGAAATCCGCTCAAGGGGAGGCCAGTGATATTTCCGTGCAAATTTTATTTCTCTCCCCTTTTAATTAACAACTGAAGCATGCTAAAGGTTAAGAAGGTCAAATTTTTTGAATCCCCATTGCAGTTTTTTATTTTAACTTTATTTGTTTAGAGGTCCTGTACCACCCCAGCCAACCAAAAACACAACAACTTGAGTTTGAAATGATTTGATGTATTTTTACTTTTTAGCTCACGGCAGTAAAAAAAAATATTTGATTCTGCGTGCAATAAAAATTTTGTTGAAAGTGGAGTCGCATTGATGAAAGAGAAGATGTTTTTGTTTTAAATGTTGTTGATAAACTTACAGGAAAAACGAGTTAAATTTTTTTAGATGACTTTTTATAAATCTGCAAAATCAGAGCTGTTCTTACGTATTTTGTGGCCCTCGGCAAAGGTACATTTGGGTATCCCAGGCATAAGGAAATTTGGAAGCCCACGGCGAAGATACATTTGGGGGCCCACGGTAAATGTACATTGGGGTCCAAATACAAATATACCTCGGGGGGGGGTGGCCAAGGAAAAGGAACATTTTGATGCCCAAGTTTAATGTCTTGCTGAAAGTTCCCCCTTATATCTCCCGTGGTGCCTCCATGGCTATTGCACCATGGTGTGGATGAAAGAAGGGAACCATATAAAAACCGCCCCATTGGTGGTTTATAGGATCGCAGAGATTTCATCTCATTCTTACGGTGACTTCAAACACGCCGTTGACAACAGAATTGAGATTAACATTTTTTTCTACATATTCACACTGTTCGCGGCTGCAGTTTAATGGAGGCACACATGTGGACTTGACTCACTGGCTAGTCTAGTCCTAGAACTAAAAAAAAACCTGCATCATACAAATCTTGCTTGCAGCCTATCTGCCACCATGTAACCTGGGTTTGAAGAAATTCTTAATATCTTTTTAAGATATTCTTAGGGCAGATAGAGGAATGGGTTGACTAACTTTTTATTCGCATTATTGATAATCATTACAGTATACTAGCTGTACCCTGCAAAACCTTTCCATAGAGTTATGTCCCCTTAGGTTTGATCGGTAGGCTAGGTTATTTTTTTTTGGTTTCGGGCAGATCCGATTTTTTCATGATTGTATTTTAGACTGGTATACTGTTGTATTAATTCTTTACTTTCGATTTAACGCAGAACCCAAATCGCTATTATATTATTAGATTATTATAGCAATGTTTCCGTCCCAGTGTGAGGCCCAAGTCTGATAGGAGTGAGAGAGGTGACCCCGCGGGGGTGGAGGGGGGGCAAGTTGTGAATTCCGAGATGAATAATTCAAATTTGAAAAAAAACCGATAATTATTGTATGTTAAATGAATTTCAGAACTATTATTTTTAAAAAAAAATTTAGAAAAGCAAATGTGAGGCATGACAGGAAAAAATGGTCGACAAACACTGGGTTGTCAACGGTACGTCAGTCTGTCTGTCTGTGTGTGTGTGTGTGCTTTCGTTTGCTAGTGTATTTATAATGTGTATGTGTTCTGTGCTTGTGTGTATGTGTGAGTGTGGGAGTTAATCAAACATATTTTCTCCCTACAGTCAACCTGGTATCAGGTTTTCAGGTTTCTTGTTGTCAATCATAAGATTTTTTTTTCTTTTTATACCCTTAACCCCACTTCCCCATCCCCTCTTCCCCTCCACCCATTTTTAAAAATGACCACTTCCACGGAGATATGCTCGATAGGTCCGTTCGTCCGTCCGTCCATCGGCTGTGATTGAATCGTCCGTTGTCCACCTTAATAAGCTTCAGTCCAGGAATCCTAATTTCTGTTACGTCTGTATGTGTCCGCTTTACCTGGTTGCCTACCCTGCCACTCCAAACGCTCCCTCCCTCCCTCCCTCTCTTCCTCCCTCCCCCACCCCACCCCCTCCTTTCTGAGTGAAGATTGTTGGCAGATTTATCTAACTAGGAAGAGATTACAGTTCGCTAACAAATATCATTAAGCTCACAAAAATAAACATTGCGGTTAAAATTCGCAAACAAATTTCAGTTGAGTTTGATAATTAATTTCACTTAGTGTCTACAGCGATAACATTTGCGTTCATTCTTATTTTTTTTTTTAATTTTAGATTCCTTCCGATATTTTTAGCTCTATCTATGGTTAACACTGAAATGCTTCACATTTAAAAAGTGGGTTCCAAGTTCCACCATTTTGTTTCACCCACTTCAACACGATCTCGCTAATGATGCCAATTAGAACGAACAAATGGGTGACCGTGGTCTCATGGAACTGATCTATACAACGCTATTGATCTACATTACTTGTAAATCTTAAAACTTCACAAAAAAACTTCCGATACTTTAACCTTGCTCTGAGCAAAGGGTGATTCAATTGGTGCCCTGGTTAAGTGCCTCAGTGCCGTTTATTACAGAGGTGCAAAACTACGCGATCGCCAAGGGCCCAAGATGCGATAGGGGCTGCCATCCTGTACTAAAAATTCCCGTCAAATCTCTAGGGGGCCGCATCAGGAGCTTTGGCCTTGTGGCAACCAAATATCTCCCCAAATGTCTCCATTGAGTGCAACCCCTAAAAAAACAACAACCGAAGAACGGCCCCGGTGAAGCCGAGCCTAATGCATTATGGGCTATAGTTATAGGATCATGGCCGCCGCGAGGGGAAGTCAACCCGAACACTTGTCATGGGCATCAAGTCTAGGGGTGGGGGGGGGCAGTCACATTCAATATGTATTTAAATATATATTTGCTGGAAAAATTGGGGGCCAGTTATATATCTCCCGTTGTCAATGTTTGTAAAAGTATCCCATAATTTCTGTCTTCGCTCCTGAATGGAATCGACAAATAAACATCTTTTCTTTTTCAGAGACATTTTAATTCCTAGTCAAGAGATGACTCTACTGATTAAAATAAAAAATAAATATAAATATAATATAATAATATTCATTTCGAGTGTGCGTTAAATCGAAAGTAAAGAATTAATACAACAGTATTCCAGTTTAAAATACAATCATGAAAAAATCGGATCTGCCCGAAACCAAAAAAAATAACCTCGCCTGCCGATCAAGCCTAAGGGGATATAACTCTATGCAAATGTTTTGCAGGGTACAGCTAGTAAATAAATAAATAACAACATATAATCAAACCAGTAACATGGATACAATGACCAATTACTTGCTTGAATGTAATTAATGTTTGTATTAACTCCTTCATGTTTCCTAGAGTTCTCATTAGCTGATGAATTTATTTTTTTTTTTGGATAATTTATTCTATTTGACCTCGCGTTCCTCACCTCCCCCCTTTCTTTGTTTTATCTGAAATAACACATTCGCTATTTTTGACATCACATTCTAAGATCATTCCTTTTTTTTTATAACCAGTTTGTGTGTGTGTGTGCGCGTGTGTGTGTGTGAGTTTGTGTTTGTGTGTGTGTAAATATTCAACCTTCAAATTAACCTGCATTCTCTGTATTAATATAAATGAAATATTTATCATATTTTTCTCTCTTCACAGGTTTTTTTAATCCCAGTTTTTTTTCTTCTTGGCTTGGTTTTTTTTTCTTCTAATCTAATTGAATGGATTTAGGTTGATCGAGAAATTTCTCAGGGCTCTCCATTCTGCCAGATTGCGCTACTTTTCGCAAATTGGCTATTTTCAGAGGCCATGCGCTATGCACACACACATATTTTCCAAGGCTATTTTCCAAGAAGCGCCGAATCGCGCTACTGGGTCAAAATTTCTGGCAACTAACATCGCTCTGTACATTTTCTTCTCAATACACTGGGAGTGGTGGTGGACAAGGGGGAGGGTGGGGGGGGGGTGATGCTGGGGTTAGGTTTTACCCTATGATGGCTACCATCGTTATAACTACCCCACAATGTTTAAAGAATTTTGGTCTTTTTTTTCTCTAAAACATAATTGTCAATATTAAAACAAATGAGTGACTTGAAATAAAATAATAAACTATTTGTGTGTGTGTGTGTGTGTGTGTGTGTGTGTGTGACGATCTATGCCACCCCATCCTGAGAATCTCTGTGTGTTTGTTTGTTAAGTCCCTGTAAGGATAAGATGAAATATGTTAGAGCCTATAAACCAGTGCCTTCTGATGTACTGTAGGAGGCACTGTATAAACCCACTAATGGGACAGTTTTTTTGCAGTGCCCTTCTTTGATCCCCACCACCATAGACGATAGTGCAATGGCCATAGAGGCACCACGGGAAAAAAAAAACATATCGTGGACTTAAGCCATGACCTGAAATATCCATTGATCCTCACCAAAAGATCGAACTAGTGACATTGCCCCCCCCCCCCCCTACATTTTGAAAAAATGTCATATAAGAGGGGGGGGGCATTAGCTCCCCCCCTACATTTAAAAAAAATGTCGTAAAGTTGTTATTTGCCCCCCCCCCCTGGAAAATTTTTGCCCCCCCCCCGGAAACATTCCTAGCGACGCCCATGCACACGACCATCCGTCCACCTTGAGAACCTTTGTAGATTAGACTCAGCAATTGAGTTACATTTCTTTATTATTTATCTAATAAAATTCAGGGCCGGATTAAGGTTGCTGCGGGCTTTTTTATTTTTAAAAGGGCTCTATTGTTAAGAAATTGACGTCTTACAGAATGTGAGATAAACTTATCAATAAGGGGGGGGGGGCGATTTTCATCCAGGGCCTAAACCAGTGGTCGGCAAAGTGTGGCTCCGGAGCCACATGTGGCTCTTTGGCTCCTTAAGTGCGGCTCTGGCATTTAGTTTTATTTAGTATACAACTTATTTAATGTACTACTTATTAAGTGTAACAAAGGTTTACCAAACAAGCAGATGTGGCTCCCAATTTTTTTTTAAATTGTTGTAATGTTCATACTTGGCTCTTTGGCTGATTAGTTTGCCGACCACTGGCCTAAGCCAATGGTGATATAAGCCCAACGATTAACCAGATCTTCGCCACACTGTGAAAGTATTATACACCTGATTATACCTCTCTTTATTATACGCGTGCAAAATAATCCCACCAAAGTCTATCCTGGTCTGTTGCGTTAGCCCTTTATCACGCGACACTACGTCTGCCGTTGTCTGTCTGCATGTGTAAATCAAATATTAGTTTTTTTTTCTAAGGGCCCTCGGTGTCTTTGACAATGTCTGGCTCATTTTCATAAACACAAGCGGCGTAAAGAAGGAAATTATAACAGAGCCACAAATCTATACAAAAAACTGTCTGAATATTAAAAGGAAATTAAAGAATAACAAACGATTTCGTCTGCGGGTTTCCTTTGTCGTTGGAGTTATCTCTGTAACTTTACGTGTTGTTGAAATAAATACAAGGGGCATAATGCGAGCTTTACTGAATAATAATAAAAAAGAGTAGCAGTTCTTTGCAATGAATCATACCATGTATTGTTAATTTTTTTTTTTTCATGTTTAGGAAAGTAGATTTATGGAATACAGACTGTGACTCATGATGTCAAAACTTCAGATGTGAATGAAATTTATTTCTTGTTTTGTTTATTATCTTTATTTATCTGTCAGAGCCGAGAACACAATTGCTAGTGATTCATGATAGTTCAAGGTATTTTTTTTTGACTACGTATCATTTCAAATGTCAAGAAAGAAGCATGTATGAATTATTATATCTTATGTTTACATTATCAAAATGGGTTCGTTTATCTATCTATCTATCTATCTATCTATCTATCTATCTATCTATCTATCTATCTATCTATCTATCTATCTATCTATCTATCTATCTATCTATCTATCTATCTATCTATCTATCTATCTATCTATCTATCTATATATCTATCTATCTATCTATATATCTATCTATATGTCTGTTTGTCTGTCTGTCTGTCTGTTTATATATGTCTGTATGCTTGTCAACAAACCTATCAATTGGCATCTATCTATATGTTTTGTCTGTTTATCTGTCGATTAATCTTTCTACCTCCCTTTCCATATGCATATAGGCATGCATGTATGTCTGTCTATAAATCACTCAGTTTTACTGTCTGTCTTTCCGCACGCATCCGGCCTTTGTTTTTTTTATATCCGTCAGTCTAACAAACTCACCAATCTATCGGTGTCAATCTAAATGAGATAGCGCAATAGTCCATTAGCTAACTAAAAAGAAATAAAAACTATTTCATCTCTAGGGACCAAACATGATTTATCACAATAACGTCTGGACTACCACTCTACCAGGGTGGGAGCAGACGACACGTACAGCCCCCCACCTACAAACAGAGGATCAGCAGACGATGACTTCATACAACACATGTGCCGGTTTGGTCGTGCGCTCAATTAGACGTCACTGACAGGGTGTTTACTCGATGGACAAACACACTTGTCTCCATTTTACGATGATGTAAATGTTATTCGCAGATGTGCGCGCGCGCGTGCTGTATAATAACATACCGCCTATGCTAAGGGGCGGATACAGGCTGGTAGGCACCGCTGGGCGCATAAGAAAATCTTGCCCCCCCCCCCGCCCCAAATACATACTTTTTAAATATACAAAAAAAGTACGCACTGTCTTTGTTTATAAAATTTCACTTATGAAATCAGGCAAAAAGTGGGTACTGCGATTCCTGGAAGACATTGGGGCGCCGGGCGCATGCCATGTTTTGTTGCCGTTACGTATGCGTCAGGAGTGCATCCTTTAGTCTCCCATTTAGTTTTACGTCTGCTAATCATGTCACGAGATTGATGATTTTAATGTTGTTTTTGTTTTTTTGTTTTTGTTTTAAAGGTCAAGTCTGCTAGAAATAAATTCAAATGAGAGACAACCAGGCTTCATTGTCATAAATTCAATACGGTATCGAATGATTAGTACTTTGTGAGGTTTGACCAGGGGCTGGGCTGGTGTTCAGTTGTTTATTACCAGTGGCAGACTAGCTCTTTTTTTTTTATTTAGCGTAGAGAGTGGGGCGCTAATCCAATCGCCGAAGACAGCCATGGGGAGACTAATTCTCGCGGACCAAATCCGGTCCGCTGGACTGTTTAATCCGGCACGCATCTCGTTTTAGAGTTTAGCTCGATACCAGCCTTGTACACCATGTTTGTATATTAATTCATCGGAACTCAACATGTTTGTATATATTAGTTCATCTGAACTCTTCATTCGTCTGCTCCTGGTCCTGCCCGCAGACCAAAATGTTCAACCCCCCTGCCCCCACTGTAACCCGCGACTCAAGAAAAGTTCGCCCACCCTCTGATCGAACCACTCAGCAGCCCCTCGGCGTTGGACTTTGAAAACGCCACAACCTTCCTATACCCGGGGCAAGAAACTTTTAAGATACGCCAGATGCGACCCCCCCCCCCGGCTAGCTGCAAAGTTAAGCTCCCCGACTGGGTGTATCGGCTAAAGCCAGTGGATTACGCTAAATCAACCAAACTGGTCATAACTTCATCTAATGCCCACATTAGATGTTTATCACATTTTGGTTTATACTGTGCGTTCATATAATTTTCTTCCACTGAGTATATACTGACTGGGGTTAATTTAAGTCTGAGCGGTGGCTAGTTTAAGTAAACAAAGAAAAAAAGAATAAAAAAAGACTATGGATTAGGTAGATATGTCTTCAAAAGACACACACACACACATACACACACACAAACAGACACACACACGCACCAATCAGGGAGGAAGGAAGACAGCATTGAGAAAATAGTGCCAATGTTAATTTCAGGGTGCATCTCAAATTATCAGCCCGACTATGTATCACTCTATGTTACAATGAAGTCTTTGATCTCATTATTAAATATGTCTGTCTGTCTAACGGTCTGTCTTTACTTTACGAATATTCAGTAATTTAAAACGAATGTCTGCTATACCACTGCTAGCCAATCACTCAGTCCGTTTTTTTTTTCCCCTGACAATCAGACAGTCTGCTGTTCAACTTGCCTGTCTACATTCAGCGCGTCTGCCTGTTTGTCTCTTTGTCCATCTATAATTCAACCTGCCTGTCTGCATTTAACAATGAACAAATGGCTTGGGATCTTTACGTCAAAATGGATTTAAATAATTCTCCCAGCACAGTCAGGTTTGCCAGCAATAAAAATAAAAAAAATCCTTCAATCAATGAGTTGACATTTTGTTTTATCTCTGTCATACTTCCATCGCTTTTTACTTGTGTTTTTTGTTCAATATTATGTTATAATAGTAATACCACCTGTCTTAATGATTGGTTGTAAGATGCTGCAATGGAATGACCACAGGTATACCTAGGGTGGGGGAGTGGGGGGGGGGGGAGAGTCCTAATTCGAAAGTCTATCTATCTATCTATCTATCTATCTATCTATCTATCTATCTATCTATCTATCTATCTATCTATAAATAATTGACGTAAAACAGTCCCGTTCTAGTTAACACAGTTAATGGCAGATGGACCAAACAAACAATAAACACAGAACCGTTTCCATATGAAGACAAATTATTCAACCGCTTAGCGCCCAACTTCCAACCCCCCATCCCCACCCCACACTGTCAAAGAAACCCATTTCAATCACCTTTTCAAATCAAATCTAATGCTCTCTCTGCCCAGTCAGGTAATTTTCTTATCTAGGGCCTCAAAATATCTCAACATATATCAACACACACACACACACACACACACACACACACACTTACGGACAGACACATTAGCTAGAGGGAGAGAAAGAAATAGGTAGGCTTATAAAAACAAAACGACAGATATAGAGAGATAGAAGGAAAAGCAAAACGACAAATAGAGGGATAGAAGGACAAAACAAAACGACAGATATAGAGAGATAGAAGGACAAACAAAACGACAGATAGAGAGAGACAGAAGGAAAAAAAAAAACAAAAAACGACAGAGATAGAAAGAAAGAAAAAGAAAAGTGATTTCCAAAGAAGAAATATGTGTTTATGTTTCAGTTTTTTCTTTTCTTTAATGGCCAGTTCATTCATTTCAATTATTGATTCCTTTTTGCTCGAGCTAATTTTTCTCCTTCAGTTTCTTTCTTTCTTTCTTTTTTCTTCCTCTCTAAACATTCATTTTTTTTATTATTTTGAAATCTTAGAAAATAAAAATCTGTCCTCTGCATTCATTTCTATTGTAGTTCAATTTTTTTATTTGTTATTGTCAATGTATTTTTTTTCAATTTTAAAAGATTAAAAGCACATATAAAAAACAAAATCAAACAAACATATTTCTAAACCGGTTTAAAAAGACATAAAAAAACATAGAAAAAAAAACATAGATAATAGAGACAATGGAAATGAATTTTCATTTTCTTCAAACCTTTTGACCTGAATTAGTTTATACGATTTTTACTCACATAAACATACACGGACCACGATATTGTTCAAACTAATATATATATATATATATATATATATATATATATATATATATAGAGAGAGAGAGAGAGAGAGAGAGAGATGGATAGATAGGATGGTATATATATATATATGTTATAGGCAAAGTGTGAAATGCCGGCATTCTATAGAATGCCTAGGCATTGTATAGAATGACTAGTGTCGTTTTGGCAAAGTATAAAATTTCTAAATTGTGCATACTTTTCCTAGGCATTCTATACAATGCCTAGGCATTGTATAAAATGACTAGTGTCGTTTAGGCAAAATATCAGAAAAGAACAACAAAAGCCTTTATTGATAAAAACGTATTTTAATATGGAATGAATGCAAAATAAAGCATATAATGTTCATACCGTAAAAAACAACGACAGCAGATTGAAGTATTTGCTTCAGCAGGTAAGACTGGATTCACACTTAGAATTGTACTGTACTTAATTTTCTTCTTTCTGACAAAACACTTCATATTTTGGTATTTTGATCTGTCATGTTCATATTTCACGAATTAGTGAAGAATTGATAAATAATGAAAAGATGTTGTTTCTGGTGAAAACAAGCAGAACACAACTGGAATGAGCTACTTGTTGCAGCAGGGAAGACTAGAATGGCATTTTGAATTGCATTTAATTTTCTTTTTCACACAAAGACACCTCATAGTTTGGCATTTCGTCTTGCATTTACATCTGACGAATCCTTGGCCGCTTCCTGTAGACTGAGAAGTAGCAGCAGATCGGATAGCTATTTCAAGGTCAGGAACGTCTTCTGCTTTTATTAAATCTTTTGGACATACGGTGAATTCTGATATGGCATATAGCTGCTTCAAGATTCCATGTGCAGTTCCAAGGCGGTAAAAGCCATCTTCTGTCATGCTCATAACAACTGCCAACAGATTTCGTGAGTCTCCCCGCCCTTTGTCAACATCGGGAATCGCCACCTTAATTTCCCTAATTACGTCACAGTCTCCTTCATAATAGTTCTCACCAAAGGAGCGCCCCCTGGTCGTCATGGTACCTAAACTGTCCGTCGTCGCCTCCTGGTCTACTTCAAGAAACGTCACTCCTTTGCTGTTTACTACTCTATTGTTTTCTGACCACCTTGTCTTAAGTAAGTCGTCTGTCACCTTGTCAACCATTATTTGCATTACTCCTACTTCTGATATATCTTCTTATCTTACAACGTCGAAGGGGATTGTCTGTCTCTAAATCTACTCTAGTTCCTAACAAGATCAGTTACATACTTTGCCGAACGGGTACTCGGCATTCTATAGAATGCCTAGGCAATGTATGAAATAGCAATTCATTTCATACTTTGCCTGAAAAATTTAGGCATTCTATACATTGCCTAGGCATTCTATAGAATGCCGGATTTTACACTTTGCCTATAACATATATATATATATATATATATATATATATATATATATATACTCATAGGTTCAATCACATGGCCACTCATAGGGTCAAAGGGCCCCTCACATGGCCACTCAAAGGGTCACTCACAGGGTCACTCACAGGGCCATCACAGGGTCACTCACAGGGTCACTCACATGGTCACTCACAGGGTCACTCAAGGGCCAATCACAAGGTCACTCACAGGGCCACTGATTGGGCCACTCACAGGATCACTCGTAGGGTCACTCACAGGGCCACTCATTAGGCCACTCACAGGGTCACTCATAGGGTCACTCACAGGGTCACTCATAGGGTCACTCACAGGGTCACTCACAGGGTCACTCAAGGGCCAATCACAAGGTCACTCACAGGGCCACTGATTGGGCCACTCACAGGATCACTCGTAGGGTCACTCACAGGGCCACTCACAAGGCCACTCACAGGGCCACTGATTGGGCCACTCACAGGGTCACTCACAGGGCCAATCACAAGGTCACTCACATGGTCACTCACAGAGCCAATGACAGGGTCATTTATATTGCCTCTCATATGGATACTCACAGAGCCACTCAAGGCTCACCCAAAGGGCCACTCACAGGGTCACTCCTAGGGTCACTTACAAGGTCAATCACATGGGCCACTCATAGGTTCCAAGGCCGCATATCCCGAGTGTATATAGACTTAAAGTCAAAAACAGAAATAATAATAGTAATCCAACAACAGTTTTATATAAAAACAGAGTAATAACAATTAACGTTTAAAAAAAGAATCAAGAAATCAAGTTTGTCTCTCTGAGCTAATAAATTATGTAAAAGTAATGTTCCCATCGGGCCATATGACGTGTAGAATTCATCTGTTTCTATAACCTCGGCATATGAAGGGATTGTGTGGTCAGCACAACGCCCAGCCGCCTTTACTTCCCCAACTTAAAAGTCAGGTACCCATTTAAAGGTGGGTGGACTTGTGGGACGACTTTGAAACAAATTTCACCTGGAAAAATTCCCATAGTTCTCACCGAGAATCGAACCCAGGGCTCTCATGTCGACAGTCGAGTAAATTATGTAGAGGGGGGGGGAAATGTTCCGCTTCCGTGCGATTTTTTTTTTCATTTAAAACTTTTTAAAAAATGTACAAAAACACTTGCTAATCCTTAAGCGGGTTTAATGGTTGGAACATCGGACCAGGGCTCGATTTACTGAGAACTGTCTTCCCCGGCTCTGCTTTCGCTAATATATCCCTGCCGGGGATGAAACCATAGACATTTATCCTCCCCGGCTCTGCAGAAATTTTGTTTTCATCCCCGGCACTGGTTTTTTCTTAAATCGAGCACTGCAGCGGACATATGCCCGGAATCCAGAAATATCTTTTTTTTTTCACCCTTTTTGATGACTATCTTTTATTAAACAAAATTCTAATATTTACTTATGCGGCTTTAGCCCCTGACTGACATTATTCCACCTCTGACTCGGAGTCATTAAGAATAACAATACAGCCCAAAAGTAGACATGGGGGGGGGGGACATGCAAAAAAAAAAGTTGTTAGGGGGGGGGAGGAGTGGACTGACAGAAAAGTGGGCGGGGCACACCACCATGTCGAGCATGGGAGATAATTACGTTTGAAAAAAAAAACATAACAATTTTACCGATGACCTCCCCCAGCGAACTCGAGCATTGTAAGTTGTCGTTAAAATATGTTTATCTCTCTCTCTCTCTCTCTCTCCCCCCCCCGCCCTCCTGTGTGTGTGTGTTTGTGTGTACGCGATCATTAAAAAAGAGGTGTTTTGGATAATTGGTTCAAAGTTTACCTGGTAAGGGAGGTACTTTATTTGAGACGTAAATAAATGTTCATGTCCTCTCCAGGACTTGAGCACTAGGGCGGCACCTAGGTGAGAGCGTGGTGCGGGGAAGAGGGGGAGGGCGGAGGTAGGAATACTGTTTCCCTTAAAGAAGAATATACTTTGATTAGTTTTATTACCCTTTAACAGGGGAAATATATTAACCCCTTTTACTCTGTGTGGGGTCTACGTAAATATATATATATATATGAAAGTACTATCTCTTTATTCTAAATGGAACATTTGAACGACAGTCGTATTTATTTAGTGGTGCGTTTTATTTATTTATTTTTTCCCTTTACGTTATCATCATGTACGGTGGTGCAGTTAACCAAGGAGGAACCACTGTGGAGAACAGGGCGCTGTTCGCGCGCCCTTTACACTTCACTCTCACATTATCGCTTATCAAACAAATGTATTGAGGTATTTATATATATAATCTCTATTTATTACCTATTACTTGTTGGCATTATCAGTTGCATTATTTTAAAATCTGATCCAACATACATTTCTCTCTCTCTTGCTCTCTCTCTCTCTCTCTCTCTCTCTCTCTTTCTCTCTCTCTCTCTCTCTTTCTCTCTCTATTCATTAAATTTCTTTCTATAAGACAATAGAACATAAAAAAACAACTGTTCGAACACGTGATTAGCTCAGCTCCTGCGCATGCGGAGAATTATTCAAAAATTATGCAGACGTGTATCTCGTCCAGGTTGGCGCCAAAATGTCACGGTGATAGGCAGAGTTGGTCCGGGACACGGCACTGTCCGCCGGGGGAGTTGTTGTTGGTCAAGGACATCTTTTCCTCTCGTCTGTCTCCATGCCCCCCCCCCTTTCATGATTCATCCCGTGCACATGCATTTATAGGTATAAGCAAACTAGGCTCCCCCCCCCCCCCCAAACGCTTAATCCTGACAAAAGTTATGACAATCTGAGAATTCTCAAGGTTACGAAAGTTAAAAAAAAACACTTTAACAGCTTCAAAGATTATAGGTGTCCATTATTTCCAAGCGGTGGACATAGCGGTTTTGCTTTGGGAGGGGGGGGGCAAAATACCTGTTTCTTGGGCTCCTAAAGTTTACCTAAGCCCTTCAAATGTACTTTTGTTTATGAACCGAAAATGTACCCCATATATACTCTACCTAGGACCCCTAAAAACCGTAAAAAACGTAAAAAAACGGCTTTGTACAGACATTAACATATACACATACTTAAATACACACACACACACATTATTCCTATCTAAGGAATTTTAACGATTTTTTGATATAACATGATATGACGTAATAGAAATTTGTGTTCTAAGCCAGGAGTTTATTTTAAACATTTGTTTTATGCACTACAAATTTTAACCATGTTAATAAATTATTTCCCTCGCACCCCCTTCCCCCTCCCCATCTCCTCCGAGGTTCTCAAGCAGTGGTACGCGTACACCAAAAGGTTCGGGGGGGAAAGGCTATGCAGGGGTACACAGTGATATATAATTGTCGTTTATAACAACCAAAGAGTTTTGAAGAAAGGTCGCCAGTTTGAAGCGTGATTCATCACCAAACCACGTGACCCAAGTACCGCATTATGAAAATAATTTATTCGAGAACTTATGCGTGAGGGAAAATACCCATGGACATACTTTTGGGGGTACAGTCGTGATAAAATTGTTGAGAACCGCTACCCCTAATACGCTCTTCCATTTCAACGACCACCCCTCAAACCCAATTCTTGTTTCAAAGTGTCTCCCCCTCCACCCCCCCATGGGTGATGATATTGTTGTGTTGCTTTATTTATTATACCAGCTGTACCCTGCCAACACCTATGCATAGAGTTATATCCCCTTAGGCTTGATCGGTAGGCTAGGCTATTTTTTTTGGGTTTCGGGCAGATCCGAATTTTTTTATGATTTGTATTTTAAACTGGGAATACTGTTGTATTAATTCTTTACTTTCGATTTAAAGCAGAGCTGAAATCGCTTTTATATATATATATTATATTTCTTTTTCATTTATTTACGAATAAATCATTAAGGGATGGGGTGGGGGGGGTTGGTAACCTCCACCCCTCCCGAACAGGATCACACTAGCGTCCGAAAGGGGGAAGGGGGAAAGGGAAGGTCACACAAAAGGTTCAAACAGCCAGTAAAGTGTAAAGGCCACGGAGAGGAAGGGGGGGGGGACTGTTTGTTTACTTCTGTATTTGATCTACTGTGACGGTAAAGGCGTCTCCATTACATAAATGTTTCGTCTCCCAGGGGGGCAACGCTAGGGAGGGAGGTAGACCGGGTGGTGCGGCTTATCTTTGATGCTGGAGATAACGGGGAGGACAAAAAAAAAAAGGATATTTTTTAAGATAATGTCTCGAGTTTTTCAATGCCTCCCCTTTATTTATTTGGTTCCCCCTGCCCCCATGCTCCGCCCCCCCCCCATCGCACAGTTTCATTGAGAAGGTGAAGGTTAGAGATTAAATAGGACTAAATGGTGAAAAATACGACATATTAAACACAACGATTGTTAATATGTCACTATGTGTTTAATACTTAGAGGAAAATGACAGTTTCCGATTCTAAAATAGGCTTACCACTGTTTACTGGAAGAAGTTTAAAAACATTAGCAAATACTTATAAATTGTTCTTCGTAGAAAGAAATAAAACTATTGAATAAAATATACTTTTTAATACAAAAACAAAATACTAAAATGTACTAAATCTTAAGTCGATACAAATATTTATACACAATTTGTTGACTACAAAATGATAGCGTGGCCTCCAAAACTCATATATCGTCTGCTTTCCTTATGATGTCAATTTATGAATTAATGCCATTTAACGGAATATTACTTTTAGCAAGCCTTGTTCAAATTTTCGATGAACCGAGTTTAGAGATACCTATAGTCCTGGATATTTTGAAATGGAACCTTACCAGTAGCGTAGGATGAGCACTGCGGATTGTGTGGCCAAACATGGTGCCGCACTGGGATGAGCACTGCGGATTGTGTGGCCAAACATGGTGCCGCACTGGGATGAGTCGCTGAATGAGCGCTGCGGATTGTGCGGCCAAACATGGTGCCGCACTGGGATGAGCACTGCGGATTGTGCGGCCAAACATGGTGCCGCACTGGGATGAGCACTGCGGATTGTGCGGCCAAACATGGTGCCGCACTGGGATGAGCACTGCGGATTGTGTGGCCAAACATGGTGCCGCACTGGGATGAGTCGCTAAATGAGCACTGCGGATTGTGCGGCCAAACATGGTGCCGCACTGGGATGAGCACTGCGGATTGTGCGGCCAAACATGGTGCCGCACTGGGATGAGTCGCTAAATGAGCACTGCGGATTGTGTGGCCAAACATGGTGCCGCACTGGGATGAGCACTGCGGATTGTGCGGCCAAACATGGTGCCGCACTGGGATGAGCACTGCGGATTGTGCGGCCAAACATGGTGCCGCACTGGGATGAGCACTGCGGATTGTGCGGCCAAACATGGTGTCGCACTAGGATGAGTCTCTAAATGAGCACTGCGGATTGTGCGGCCAAACATGGTGCCGCACTGGGATGAGCACTGCAGATTGTGCGGCCAAACATGGTGCCGCACTGGGATGAGCACTGCGGATTGTGCGGCCAAACATGGTGCCGCACTGGGATGAGTCGCTAAATGAGCACTGCGGATTGTGCGGTCAAACATGGTGCCGCACTGGGATGAGCACTGCGGATTGTGCGGCCAAACATGGTGCCGCACTGGGATGAGCACTGCGGATTGTGCGGCCAAACATGGTGCCGCACTGGGATGAGCACTGCGGATTGTGCGGCCAAACATGGTGCCGCACTGGGATGAGCACTGCGGATTGTGTGGCCAAACATGGTGCCGCACTGGGATGAGCACTGCGGATTGTGCGGCCAAACATGGTGCCGCACTAGGATGAGTCGCTAAATGAGCACTGCGGATTGTGCGGCCAAACATGGTGCCGCACTGGGATGAGCACTGCGGATTGTGTGGCCAAACATGGTGCCGCACTGGGATGAGCACTGCGGATTGTGTGGCCAAACATGGTGCCGCACTGGGATGAGCACTGCGGATTGTGTGGCCAAACATGGTGCCGCACTGGGATGAGCACTGCGGATTGTGTGGCCAAACATGGTGCCGCACTAGGATGAGTCGCTAAATGAGCACTGCGGATTGTGCGGCCAAACATGGTGCCGCACTGGGATGAGCACTGCGGATTGTGTGGCTAAACATGGTGCCGCACTGGGATGAGCACTGCGGATTGTGTGGCCAAACATGGTGCCGCACTGGGATGAGCACTGCGGATTGTGTGGCCAAACATGGTGCCGCACTGGGATGAGCACTGCGGATTGTGTGGCCAAACATGGTGCCGCACTGGGATGAGCACTGCGGATTGTGTGGCCAAACATGGTGCCGCACTGGGATGAGCACTGCGGATTGTGTGGCCAAACATGGTGCCGCACTGGGATGAGTCGCTGAATGAGTACTGCTAAAAGTTTTCGCACTTTTCAGACTGGAAGAAAGGCGCCAAAATATGTAGCTCGCTCAGTTCTGCGTCAAACCTTTTTTTTTTTAATTTTTACTTTTCAGTTGAAAAATGAAACTTTCAATCACTCCATTTCAATCAATCAGTCAATCAATCAATCGAATCTATCTATCTATCTATCTATCTATCTATCTATCTATCTATCTATCTATCTATCTATCTATCTATCTATCTATCTATCTATCTATCTATCTATCTATCTATCTATCTATCTATCTATCTATCTATCTGTCTGTCTGTCTATCTGTCTGTCTGTCTGTCTGTCTATCTATCTATCTATCTATCTATCTATCTATCTATCTATCTATCTATCTATCTATCTATCTATCTATCTATCTATCTATCTATCTATCTGTCGGTCTATCACTCCCTCTATGTTTCTATACATCATTCTAGTCAGTCTCAGATATAAACCCTAGAAATAAATCATGATTGATTTTGAAAAAAAAGTCTCGATCTATCTAGACCTATAATAATAGATTTATATGAGATATTAGATTCAACCACTTACTTCCATTCATGTGATTCAAAAAAGTCTATGAATAAAACAAGGGGCATTCATCGTTTTCAACCGAAGGGGAAAATAAGGAACCGGGAGAGCAGAGTAGATTGCCCTTGGTAAGTCACACAAGGGAAGTAATAAAATCCAACCATCGGTCTAAAAACATAAGCGCTATCCTTCCTCAGATGCCCCCCAAGGGAAGTTAAATAAAATGGCGGAGCATAAACTTTCCGTGCTCCAAAGTCGGTCTTCATACATAACTGGCTTCGGACCTTTATTTTTATAATCTTTAATTATTCAGAGATCAAGAACCGAGGACCGAGTAATGGAAGAAAATACGTCAATATGAATTAAAAAAAAATTTTAATTAAACCTTTCTATGTATGTTTTGTGCTGCTGGTGGAAAGATTTGCAAGGAATATAGGTCAGGTCAATTCAAATAGAATTAGAAAAATATGTGATTAAAGGTTACGTTTATAAATGAATGCTGAAATTAGTTCTATCTATCTATCTATTTATCTGTCTGTCTGTCTGTCTGTCTGCCTGTCTGTCTGTCTGTCTGTCTGTCTATCTATCTATCTATCTATCTATCTATCTATCTATCTATCTATCTATCTATCCGTCAGTCTACCTGTCCATCCGAGCGTCTGTCAATCTGTCTATCTCTCTTTTTCCGCCTGTCTGTCTGTCTGTCCGTTTGACAGTCCGTTTGTCCGTCCGTCTGTACATTTGTCTGTCTATCAAAATACAACCTTTTTGTTTTATTTCACATCTTTAGTGAACAAAGATAATTAAATTTAAAAAAACAATAACAACAAATGGGTCCCTGTGAGCTACGGCTTATCCGGTTTTTTTCATCCCGCACCATTCGAAAGCCGTATAGTGGAGAGTCTACGAGAAAAGTAGTCTGAAACTCAAAGATCTCTGTCACACATAAATTGATACATTCAAACCATACGGGTGCTAGATATTTGTATTATGATTGGCATGTCATACCATTTATAATAAACACTTTGTCATAATAATAGTCTATCACCAAAGACTTTTTAGGGTTTCTTTAGGGCATTACTATTATTATTATTATTATTTTTTTTTTCAAAGTCTTGAGGACGGAAGTGAAATGAAATTTGTTAGTCAGCCATAACTGAGATGATGTAATACGTTGATTGTAAATATTATTCAGGCATTCTTAAAGTTTCGAACAAAGTGCTACTTTATATGAATCAATAAATAGTGTAAACATATCAGGTATTTTAAAATGCAGTTATAAGAATTCTCTGAGGCAACCTGTTGGGGGAGAGGGGGGGAGGGGGGCACATCGCAATAAAACAATTTTTGTAAAAAAAAATAATATATAAATAAATTTACTTACACGCTCAGAATACATATGTTATTATCGTTACGAAAGCCTTGCGATTTTCGGACAGAAACATTGCGATTTTCGGACAGAAATCTTGCGATGTTCGGACAGAAACCTTGCGATGTACGTGTGTGGGTATAGAAAAAAAAAGGGGGGGGGGGTGGGTGGGTTAAGAGGATTATTCAACAGTTGTGGGATAAATGTATGAAAGTATTGGGAAGTGTTTTGTTGCGTTATCGCCTACTCGAGATTGAACGTCCCTCGACATTGGACCTTTTACTAGACACCGGGCGGCTGGACGTGTCGCGGGTAATTCGGGACGTCTGGTACACACATACTAGAAACAAAACTGTGTACAACTTTATACAATGTTTGTTTTTTTTTTAAAAAAAAAAAGATTACAAGAAAGTAAAAGAGAAGAACGTTAACTCTACCCTTAATTAAAAGAGTTATCGAACATGGCACAAACTAATAAATTTTCTTTTCCTTACATTTTCGACTCAATTTCCGACAACAAATGTTAAAAAATAAAAAAAAATAAAAAATCTGGAAATGCCCACTTCGGGTTGAATCATAGTTACAGTTCAATTAATAGCCACCCAGCTGAGCCCCGGGGTGGGGGTGGGGGGGTGGATTAAAAAGAAAACGCAATATGACATACACAAACAGGCAAAGAAATTGGTTCGTTAAAATACCGGAAATAAAAAAATAAAAAAAATTATGGCCACCCTATCAGCGCCCCCCCCTCTCTCCCACCCCCCCCCCACCCCTTCCGAAAAAAAAATCTCACTCATACTCCTCTACATTCCTTTTTCAATCCCACCCCCCCCCCTTCCTCCCTACCCCCCACCCACAACCCGGGAGTAGGCCTATTTCTTGAAATGAAAAGATACACATCGGCAGATAATTTGAAATGCTTCGGTAATCTACGGTAACCAAGGTTAGCTTCCCCTTACATTTATTTCTTAAATTTTTTTTTTTTTATTTTTTATTTTTCAAAAAAAAAAAAAGATCGCTCTTTGAAGTTTAATAAAGATGCAATAAGCTGTGGAGATAGAACAGATGAAGAAAGAAAAGACGTAATTCTATTTTTACACATGCAAAAAAAATAATAATAATAATAATAAGTTTAAAGATTGTTTCATTCAAGTAACTGTTGGACTACAGACTCTTGACTACAGTTTTTCTTTTTTTTTTTGCGTCAGTTAAGAAACTACAAGTTGAAACAACAAATTTTTTCTTTGCTGATATTCGATGCCAGTCTGTATGTAAACAACCGTTCTATTATGTGTGACTGGAACCGTTCATATCGATAAACTAGGGGAGGGGGGGAGGACGGATGGTCGTGTGGGTAAAAACGCTCGTCTGCCGACATGAGGGTTCGATGTTCGGTGAGGACCAATTAATATTTCACGTCATGGTTTAAAGTCTCCGCTTTATCTCCCGTGGTACCTCCATGGTCATTGCACTATCGACTATGGTGGGGGATGAAAGAAGGGCACCGCAAAAAAAAAACCGACCCATTAGTGGTTTGTAGGATCTAAGATATTTACATCTCATCCTTACAGGGGATCGAGGCTTTTTGTTTAAAAATCAATGGGTATCAATTAGGGAACAGTTTGAGAATCAATTTTTTTTTACACGCCGCCATTGGCCAGCATGACAGGGTGTAGTGTGCCTACCACACCAGCATTGTTGGCGGCGCTGATGCACGTCTGCCATCCTTACAGAGCGGCGGGGTGAGTATTCCCGGTATCATCTGCAGGGATGGCAGAAAAAGAGGGTTTTAAGACTTGCCCAAAATGGCCAGACCAGCTGGGTGTGTGTACTGCTGATCGGCCAGAATGGCAAGGCAAGGGGGGTTTTTCCCCGACACTCGGACAGAGGGTAGGGTGTAATGTGCCTGTACTCCCAGCCCGAAATGGCAAGCTGCGCAGGTGTACTTGAGTGGGACAGAGTGGAAGGGTGTTGTGTGCCGACCACATCCGTCACCTACACCAGCTGTGAATACTACGGTCTCGGATAGTCCTCATTGACCACAGTAAACACCACCTTCGCAAAAAGATTTTTTTTTGTAATTCCTGACTAGAGAACCCCAATGATCTATTCCCCATAGAACATGGTATGTCTCTCAGACCAGGATGGAGAGCATCATCAAAATCATGCCAAAATATTTATATGATACTCTCCACATACAAAAATGAATGGTTCTCATTTATGAACAGTTTGAAAATCAACTGATATGCGTATTCTCTGGTGTTACAGAACTTTATTTTAATGATAAATTTTCAAATCTATTATTAACTAATTTTTAAAGCTAAGGTGCACATAAATTAAAATATAGAGGGACTTTACAGAACAAATAAATACAAATATAAATTAAAAAAAAAGCGCGGGTGATTCCATTATAGTCAACTAAATATGCCTTTACATTAAATAAATAATCAACATACCTACACAGGTACACATGAACCCAAAATTATACTTTAAGTAGCGATAGTTTCTATAAATAGTTCTATGATGTAAGACATTGTTGTTTCCCCTTGTTCAGTGAATTGTTATACGAAGCTTACTTTTAATAAATACAAAAAAAAAGTTAGACCAATGAGCGAGTGGTGTAGATACTCCACTGTCAACCTGAGAGTCCTGGGTTCGATCCTCGGTGAGAACTAAGGGAATCTAGTGAAAGTTTGTTCACGTCCCACAAGTTCACAAATCTTTAAATTGGTTGTACTGACTTAAGTAAAGACGGCTGGGCGTTGTGCTCACCATGGTTACAGAAACAGATAAATTCTACACTTCATCTGTCCCAATGCCCTATATTACTTTGTGTGTGTGTGAGTATATTTTCTATCCGGGACGGGTGGTCGTGCGGTGTGGATCGCTCGACTGTCGACTGGACGGTTCCGGGTTCGAATCTCAGTGAGAACCCCCTGGGATTTTTTCAGGTCCTGGTGATAGTCCTCAAGTCCACCCAGCTTTAAATGGGTACCTGACTTTAAGTTGGGGGAGTAAAGACGGCTGGGCGTTGTGCGTACAGAAACAGATAAATTCTACACTTCATCTGTCCCGATGCCCCATATTACTTTTGTGTGTGTGTGTGTGTGTGAGTGAGTATATTTTCTATCCGGGACGGGTGGTCGTGCGGTGTGGAGCGCTCGACTGTCGACCGGAGGGTCCCGGGTTCGAATCTCAGTGAGAACCCCCCTGTGATTTTTTCAGGTCCTGGTGATAGTCCCTCAAGTCCACCCAGCTTTATATGGGTCACCTGACTTTAAGTTGGGGGGAGTAAAGGCGGCTGTGTGTTGTGCTAACCACACAATCCCTTCATATGCCGAGGTTATAGAAACAGATGAATTCTACACACTTCATCTGTCCCGAAGACCCACTAGGGTTAAGGGAACTTTTTTTAACAAAATAATTCACCAACAATGTTCTAATACACGCATATGCTTCAATTAACATATAAAAATGTATTAAAAAATATTTTCTGAATTGATGTACGCGCAAACACGCACACGCACACATACATACAAAGGTTACACAGACACCAACGATGAAAACATATTGTTGCAGTCAAAACAAAAAAATTGAGACGAAATACCAACCTGAGGCATGGGAACAATAATCCACTCAACGATGACAAGTTTTGAATTTATCTCCCTTTGATCACAAGGTGCCACTCACGAATATAACGGAAGTGACGAAAGGGGGCGGGACAGATGGGGTTCGGGATGTTAAAAGAAAATCAAAAAACTTAAAAAAAAAAATAATAAATAATGAAAGTGAAGTTTAAAAAATCTACGAAACAATATCAAAAGTCCAACAGTTTTTATGAAACAAAACAGAATTACAAAGTATATATATATATAAATATATATGTGGAACTTCTTCAATGAACACAAGCGATGTAAGTGTAAATGGATGTATTTATACAGAAATGTTTAACCACACAAACACAAAAAACAACTCCCATTCCGCTGCGCGAGCTAGTGAATAAATCCCAACACAAGAATTAAAAATATAAAAATAAAAAAGAATAAAAAGACGAAGAGAGTAGAACACGTGGAAAAAAAAATACATATTTGTAAAGCAACAACAACCGGAGCATCACGTGATGCCCGCACGCGCACGTAGCGTTAAGCGCGCGCTCAGCTCGCGATGGTGCCAGTGTTAAAGTAGAGTGAGTGAGTGAGTGAGTGGAGGAGGGGGGGGGGAGAGAGATCAAATAAGAGGGGGTAGGTAGTTGCTGTTTAAAGGGGATGGGGGTTAAGGGACAGGGTGTGGTGGGGAGGGGGGGTTAAGTTCTTAAAGGATAGGCTGCTAACGAGCGTATGAAATCTTTACGTTTTGAATTCTTTCATCAATTGGCAGGTTGTGATTTTTCAGTGTTTTTTGCTTTGTTTTGTTTTGTTATTGTATTATACTTGAACCACCAGTAATAAACATGATGCGTCAATACAGTTTAATAATAGTATTCGTATTGCATCGCGAATTATCTATCTATCTATCTATCTATCTATCTATCTATCTATCTATCTATCTATCTATCTATCTATCTATCTATCTATCTATCTTTCTATCTATCTATCTATCTATCTATCTATCTATCCATCCATCCATCCATCCATCCATCCATCCATCCATCCATCCATCCATCCATCCATCTATCTATCTATCTATCTATCTATCTATCTATCTATCTATCTATCTATCTATCTATCTATCTATCTATCTATCTATCTATCTATCTATCTATCTGTCTGTCTGTCTGTCTGTCTGTCTATCTATCAATCTATCTATCCATCCATCCATCCATCCATCCATCCATCCATCCATCCATCCACCTATCTATCTATCTATCTATCTATCTATCTATCTATCTATCTATCTATCTATCTATCTATCCATCTATCTATCTGACTGTCTGTCTGTCTGTCGATTGTTGTGTGTAATATTTGTTTTGTTTGGAATATTTGAAATTTTGTTTGTTAGTTTTTCAATGTTTGTAATGCAAATTGCATCATGTAAATAACATCATGTAAATAGCATCATGTAAATAACATCATGTAAATAGCATCATGTAAATAGCATCATGTAAATAACATCATGTAAATAACATCATGTAAATAGCATCATGTAAATAGCATCATGCAAATAACATCATGTAAATAGCATCATGTAAATAGCATCATGTAAATAGCATCATGTAAATAGCATCATGTAAAATAGCATCATGTAAATAACATCATGTAAATAGCATCATGTAAATAGCATCATGTAAAATAGCATCATGTAAATAACATCATGTAAATAGCATCATGTAAAATAGCATCATGTAAATAACATCATGTAAATAGCATCATGTAAATAGCATCATGTAAATAACATCATGTAAATAGCATCATGTAAATAGCATCATGTAAATAGCATCATGTAAATAACATCATGTAAATAACATCATGTAAATAGCATCATGTAAATAGCATCATGTAAATAGCATCATGTAAATAGCATCATGTAAATAGCATCATGTAAGTAGCATCATGTAAATAACCTCTCCGTCATCGTTCTATTCCCCATGTCACGTTGATTTTCTCAAGTTAGTCTAACTATTCTTGTTACCTGTTGAATGTGTTGACCGACATTACCGACTCGGCCATTGTCATCCATCAACTGGTCAACTCTGTATCTGTTTCTAAACCAGTGACCTACTTATTTCTGTTGTTGTTTTTTTTTCCCTTCCTTTTTTCTTTATCAGTGTTTGATGACTGGTCGATCGGGAAGCATTATCACGTGTTGTGTTATTTTATTATTTTAACGCTTAGTAGCCACATTATAATTGTGTGCGGCGGAGGAAGAGGGGTGCTCAGTGGCGTAGCGAGGGGGGCATTATGCCCCGGCACAACTCACAAAGGGGCGCCAAAAGGTTCGCAAAACATATCAATTTTATATGGTTTTTCGAAAAAGGGGGGGGGGGCGCTAAAAATGTATTGTGCCCCGGACGCGAGTAAAGCTCGCAACGCCACTGGGGATAGGGGTGCTATGCCCATCCTCTATTTCATAATATGTTCTTATTTTTTTTTACACTAAGACGCAATAAGAATTGTATTTTTTTTTTGCAGCTGTTAGTAAATAAAATGTGTTGAGACGGGCGTCATATCAATATCCAATCGAAAAGTCAACAGTAAGAATAAATTAATCAATATGACGTCATCAAATCATGCCCACACGTCTCGCGTAAAGCTGTGTATAAAATGATAACACATCAAGTGAATTCTTCTTTCAAAAATGAATTTTAGAACCATTTTTGTTTAACCATCTATTAATGGTTTATAGCAGTGGTTCCCAAACTTTTTTGACCCACTGACCCCTTTTTATAGTCAAAACCTGACCACAAACTCCCCAAGTTAAAAAGTTACATAAATGTGAAGCATAAAAATTAGCAATTAAAAAAATCAAACATTTTGTTGAAGTATTTATTGAAATTATAATTTTTGTTTAAAATTTAAAAAAAAATTAAATTACTTGGATGAACTTGATGAGATGTTATGTGTGTATTTATGTCCGGCTCAACTTTTGTAAGTAGCAGCTGCAAATCCCCACGAGCACTAATTTTTGGATTTGTGTGTGTGTGTGTGTGTGTGTGTGTGTTTGTGATGAGGCTCATGACGTCATTGAATTAACGATCTACCAAATAGGAAGACGGAAATAGCAATCAACAACTTGTGTACAATAACCCATGATGCAGGATATAAAACTGGAATCTGTTTTTGAAACCAGAATTTGTGGAGTCCTTGTTTAAAATTTGGTTTAAGTTCCTCATTTGTGGATATTTCAATAAGCTGCTCCTGTATTAGTGCAGATTCATCTGAGTTTGTCCACGAGCGAAAGAGTTCAACACCCAGTCGGGAATATCCAAGTGAGGAATATCTTGAAATCTTTCGGTCAGGTCTGCATGAAGAGGCATTAATTGTTGACAGCAAGCAAGCAAATCTTCATCTCTATCTTCATCTTCATCATTTTACAATGATTATGCGAACTATATTCAATAAACACAGTATCAATATATAGCATTTAATATAAATAAGACGTTGACACTCACACTTCGTCCCTGTTTGTCAAATAAATCAATCAAATAAATCAGTCAAATAAATCAGTCAAATAAATCAGTCATAAATATGTCATATTTTTTAGATAATTAAATTGTGTCGCAAAGCATTGTCTTTGCTTTCCGGGAATTCCAACACTAGGTCAAAGAGCGCATTAATCGATTTTAACATGCACCTTTATATAACCAATGTACTTGTATGTGAAGTAGTGAACGGTTATAGTCTTCGTCATTTTTCGAAAGTTGACCATTCCTTTTAATTTTATTAACTGCTTTAATGACATAATCTAGTGATCCACGCAAACGTTCACTAAGACTTGTTGAGACAAAATGATTTTGATGAATGACACAATGTACTGAAAATACATTTAGTACAGCTTGTTTTAATATGCCAGAAAGCCTCGGTTTTCTTAACCATTGCCGGAGCACCGTCAGTAGCAACAGAAATTGTATTAGTCATGGGCATAGCTTTTACATCGAAAATCTTGTTAATTCAATAAATAACGATTTACCTTTTGTATCTGTTTAACATTTAGCAAAAAACAATTCTTGAAAAAAAAATATTCTTTTACAAATCTTACATAAGCTAAAAGTAAAACTTCGTTTCCTGGTAAAGTGGACTCTCAAACTGTATGGAAAATTCAGATGTTTTTAAGTACTCACATAAAGAATTTTCTACGAACTGAGCTTTTTCGTCAATCCTTCAGTGTACAGTATTACTTAGTGGAATTCTTTATAATGTCGAAAACTTGTTTGTGTAACAGGATGCGTGTTACCTAACTGGTTAAATAATTTTACATTAATCCTTGCGCGGACCCCATGAAATTGTTCAGGGACCCCTAAATGAATTTTAATCTTCCACGGACCTTCTGAATGATACAGGGGAACCCTGGGGGTCCGTAGGGACAACTTTGGGAACCACTGGTCTAGAGTATGATGGTGATGAGTCTAGAGTATGATGGTGATGAGTCTAGATTATGATGGTGATGAGTCTAGATTATGATGGTGATGAGTCTAGAGTATGATGGTGATGAGTCTAGAGTATGATGGTGATGAGTCTAGCGTATGATGGTGATGAGTCTAGCGTATGATGGTGATGAGTCTAGAGTATGATGGTGATGAGTCTAGAGTATGATGGTGATGAGTCTAGAGTATGATGGTGATGAGTCTAGATTATGATGGTGATGAGTCTAGATTATGATGGTGATGAGTCTAGAGTATGATGGTGATGAGTCTAGAGTATGATGGTGATGAGTCTAGCGTATGATGGTGATGAGTCTAGCGTATGATGGTGATGAGTCTAGAGTATGATGGTGATGAGTCTAGAGTATGATGGTGATGAGTCTAGAGTATGATGGTGATGAGTCTAGAGTATGATGGTGATGAGTCTAGATGATGGTGATGAGTCTAGAGTATGATGGTGATGAGTCTAGAGTATGATGGTGATGAGTCTAGAGTAGTCTAGAGTATGATGGTGATGAGTCTAGAGTATGATGGTGATGAGTCTAGAGTATGATGGTGATGAGTCTAGAGTATGATGATGGTGATGAGTCTAGAGTATGATGGTGATGAGTCTAGAGTATGATGGTGATAAGTCTAGAGTATGATGGTGATGAGTCTAGAGTATGATGGTGATGAGTCTAGAGTATGATGGTGATGAGTCTAGAGTATGATGGTGATGAGTATAGAGTATGATAGTGATGAGTCTAGAGTAGTCTAGAGTATGATGGTGATGAGTCTAGAGTATGATGGTGATGAGTCTAGAGTATGATGGTGATGAGTCTAGAGTATGATGGTGATGAGTCTAGAGTATGATGGTGATAAGTCTAGAGTATGATGATGGTGATGAGTCTAGAGTATGATGGTGATGAGTCTAGAGTATGATGGTGATGAGTCTAGAGTATGATGGTGATGAGTCTAGAGTATGATGGTGATGAGTCTAGAGTATGATGGTGATAAGTCTAGAGTATGATGATGGTGATGAGTCTAGAGTATGATGGTGATGAGTCTAGAGTATGATGGTGATGAGTCTAGAGTATGATGGTGATGAATCTAGAGTATGATGGTGATGAGTATAGAGTATGATAGTGATGAGTCTAGAGTAGTCTAGAGTATGATGGTGATGAGTCTAGAGTATGATGGTGATGAGTCTAGAGTATGATGGTGATGAGTCTAGAGTATGATGGTGATGAGTCTAGAGTATGATGGTGATAAGTCTAGAGTATGATGGTGATGAGTCTAGAGTATGATGGTGATGAGTCTAGAGTATGATGGTGATGAGCAGGCTTGAGGAGCCGCCAAATTTTTTTCGGCTTCGGCTCCCACAAATTTGACGGCTCCGGCTCCGGCTCCCTATTAAGTTAGTATCAAACGAAAAAAAAAATTTTGTAATTGTGCCACGCAAACATGCCGCTGATAAAAAGTTATGCAAATTTTGTCGCGTTCACCCCCATAGAAGGCCCACAGCGTGCGGGGGGACCGGGGCCCCCCTCTGCTTATTTGTTCTACTTAGTAAAATGTATTACCTGCCCACCTGCTATCGCCTGGCCCCTGCTATAGAATGCCTGGCCCCTGCTGTAGAATTTTCACGATACGGGGCTGCCCCATAGTCAGGAACTTGAAAAATATACGCATGTTGGTTTTACTAAAAACAAACCATTTCAGTGCATCCAGAATCATATCATTATTTTCGACCGAGGTTTCACTAGTCGCCATTTTCATAAGTAATAAAAAGTTATTTCAATGATCAAATTAGCAAATAGTAAAATGATACATTATTTAAAATATTTTAAAGACTTCAGTATTTATATTTTATTGTTCATAAATTCGAAGTGACTATTCGGACCCGGGTACCAATAAACTCCGATTTTTATTCGGACCCCCGTCCCAATAAAGTCTGATACTTATTCGGACCCGTGGCAAATATGCACTTAGCTTAGCTATACATAAACTTTATTATATTTGAATTGTATGATTTAATCGTTACTCAGTGTCTAGGGTTCCACTGAGCGGACTCTGTATTATTATTTTTTCGGGTTCCGTCTAATAAAGTTTAAATATAGCTAAGCTTAGTGCATATTTGCCACGGGTCCGAGTAACAATCGGATTTTATTGGGACCCGGGTCCGAATAGCCACAGCCTTATAAATTTATATACTCTATTTCAGATATTCTGTTAAGAATAAAATTGTTACATACAGAAAGCGACCATTTTGTTTATAGTCTATTACAAATTCGCGGCAGCCCCGTAGCGTGAAAATTCTACAGCAGGGGCCAGGCATCCTACAACAGGGGCCAGGCAATAGCGGGGGGGGGCAGGTAATACATTTTACTAAGTAGAGCAAATAAGCAGAGGGGGACAGACAAAACGCAAGGGGGGCTAAGCCCTCCTGGCCCCCACACACGCTACGGGCCTGATTCGCGGTCAAATAATAACACGAAATGACGCGTTCTAATTGTCGTCTTAGTAAAAATTTATTTTAAATGATTGATACAATTATTCTATGAAATAAAACTTTTAACTTTATATATAACAAAATAACATGCCATTAAAAAAAATTTCGGAGGGTAAACAAGATTTAAAACGAACACAAAACGATTCCCCGTTAAAGATTTCTTGTGGTGATGTGCGTGCAGGCTATCATTTTAACGCTGTTACTGTTTGTAAAACTAACATTTCAAATTGTAGGAAGCAAACAATCAAACAAATTTAGAATTTTAAAGCTAAAAAAAAAATTCTGCTGTAAAAAAATGCATTTGGGAGCCGTGGAGCCGCTAGATTTTTTCGGCTCCGGCTCCAGCAAAAAGTAGCGGCTCCCGGCTCCTCGGCTCCTGCTCCGGCTCCGCAAGCCTGGACTGATGAGCATAGAGTATGATGATGGTGATGAGTCTAGAGTATGATGGTGATGAGTCTAGAGTGTGATGGTGATGAGTCCAGAGTATGATGGTGATGAGTCCAGAGTATGATGGTGATGAGTCTAGAGTATGATGGTGATGAGTCTAAGTCTAGAGTATGATGATGGTGATGAGTCTAGAGTATGATGGTGATGAGTCTAGAGTATGATGATGGTGATGAGTCTAGAGTATGATGGTGATGAGTCTAGAGTATGATAATGGTGATGAGTCTAGAGTATGATGGTGATGAGTCTAGAGTATGATGGTGATGAGTCTAGAGTATGATGGTGATGAGTCTAGAGTATGATGGTGATGAGTCTAGAGTATGATGGTGATGAGTCTGGAGTATGATGGTGATGAGTATAGAGTATGATGGTGATGAGTATAGAGTATGATGGTGATGAGTCTAGAGTATGATGGTGATGAGTCTAGAGTATGATGGTGATGAGTATAGACCAGTAGCGCAGGAAGTGGAGAGAAAAAGTCAAAACATAATAGAAATTAAAAAAAAAAAAACAAATATGGCGCATTCTGTATAATTTATTTATGTAAATTTTTTTTAGCTCAGAAAGCAGATCCCATCAATATTTTTATCTAACCGTCCATTGCCCTCCTCACCCCCCCTCAACCAACGCCTGGCCCACCTTACACTTGATTTTATTTTGTATCTCATTTTTTTCCATGGGCGGGGAAGGGGGGTGGTGGGTAAGTATGTTTGGCCGCCCTGGCTCATATTCTACCTTGAAAATCTCCTCTAGTTTTTTTTTTTTGTCTAAATAGAACTGACATTAGCCATATGATAAGTAGAAAAAAAGGGACTAGCACCCCTTCACACAAAACTGCTAACTTCCCTGTCCCACAGACCAACGGTCCCTGTTGAAAGCAGGATCTCAACGATCAATGGGCCGTGCGCAAGGTAGGAATAATATATTTATAAGGGAGGTAACTGTAAAAAAGTTTATTTATTATACTTTTGTTTTTAGTCATTCAAACAACAATCTTGAAAAAAAAAAGCGCAGCTTGCCATTTCCGGCTGAGGGTACAGGCACACTACACCCTCCCCTCTGTCCGAGTGGCAGGAAAAACCCCTTTCCTTGCCATTCTGGCCGACCGGCAGTACACACACCCTGCTGGTCTGGCCGGTTTGGCAAGGAGTAAAACCCATCTTTCTGCCATCCCTGCAGATGATAGCGGGCACACTCACCCCGCCGCTCTGTAGGCATGGCAGACGTGCATCAGCGCCGCTAACAATGATGGTGTGGTAGGCACACTACACCCTACCATGCTGGCAATGGCGGCGTTAAAAAAAAAATAAAGAAAAAAAAAAGAAAGGTATAGACCGGGAGAGTTTACAAAATAATTTGGTATTTTGTGATCTCTCCTTCCTGGTCTGAGAGACATACCATGATCCACGGGGGATGGATCATAGGGGTTCTCTAGTCAGGAAAAAAAACCCATTACTTGCGAGGGTGGTGGTACTGTGGTCAATGAGGACTATCCGAGACCGCAGTATTCACAGCTGGCGGTGGTAACGGATGTGGTCGGCACACAACACCCTTCCACTCCGTCCCACTCAAGCACACCTGCGCAGCTTGCCATTTCCGGCTGAGGGTACAGGCACACTACACCCTCCCCTCTGTCCGAGTGGCAGGAAAAACCCCTTTCCTTGCCATTCTGGCCGACCGGCAGTACACACACCCTGCTGGTCTGGCCGGTTTGGCAAGGATTAAAACCCATCTTTCTGCCATCCCTGCAGATGATAGCGGGCACACTCACCCCGCCGCTCTGTAGGCATGGCAGACGTGCATCAACGCCGCCAACAATGATGGTGTGGTAGGCACACTACACCCTACCATGCTGGCAATGGCGGCGTTAAAAAAAAAATAAAGAAAAAAAAAAGAAAGGTATAGACCGGGAGAGTTTACAAAATAATTTGGTATTTTGTGATCTCTCCTTCCTGGTCTGAGAGACATACCATGATCCACGGGGGATGGATCATAGGGGTTCTCTAGTCAGGAAAAAAAACCCATTACTTGCGAGGGTGGTGGTACTGTGGTCAATGAGGACTATCCGAGACCGCAGTATTCACAGCTGGCGGTGGTAACGGATGTGGTCGGCACACAACACCCTTCCACTCCGTCCCACTCAAGCACACCTGCGCAGCTTGCCATTTCCGGCTGAGGGTACAGGCACACTACACCCTCCCCTCTGTCCGAGTGGCAGGAAAAACCCCTTTCCTTGCCATTCTGGCCGACCGGCAGTACACACACCCTGCTGGTCTGGCCGGTTTGGCAAGGATTAAAACCCATCTTTCTGCCATCCCTGCAGATGATAGCGGGCACACTCACCCCGCCGCTCTGTAGGCATGGCAGACGTGCATCAACGCCGCCAACAATGTTGGTGTGGTAGGCACACTACACCCTACCATGCTGGCAATGGCGGCGTTAAAAAAAAAAAAAATTAAAAAAAAAAAGAAAAAAAAAAAAAAATTAATAAAAAAAAAAAAAGAAATTTTTAGAAGCAACCAATGATGATATTGGAAAATTGTAACCTAAAAATATTGAGGTTCCCTCCGTCCTCTCCCTCTTTTTTTTTTTTTAAAAAAAAAAAAGAAATTTTTAGAAGCGATTATCTTATTTGCTTTGAAACGACATACGTAGAAGTATGAAACTGTTATCTATCGGTTATATTATCACGCAAACACCGACGAAACACGGACTTTGAAAAGTTTCCTTATACATATAACTGAAACAAAGATTGTTGGTATGTTTGTGGCTGTGATACTGGTTACAAATAAGTAAACCCAGCTATGGCCAAGCATGTGATCGATCAGAAAGCCATATTCTGGTATTTTATGTGGTAAGATAAAAAATACTAATTATGGACACACTATAGGATGAGGCAGATTTAGCCACTATTGAACTTAATGGTTTGTTTTATATGTGTAAATATCCCAGTTTGCTCCTTTGATGGTAATTTAAGTAGGCTCCACGCAGCCCGTAGCGTTTTGTCTGCCCGCTCTGCTTGTTTTCTCTACTTATAAGTAACATTTATTTCCTGGCCCCCCCCCCCTGCTTTTGGCATGGCCCCTGCTGTAGAATTTTCAAGCTACGGGGCTGGCTCCACTGTCTTCCGAACTGTGTTCTAATTGTATAGAATCTAAGACACTCTAAGAGATAAACTTCTGAACCAGACGGAGGCATTATCAAATGACCACTACCACATATGTAGCCATATTTAACAATTGAATGTAAATAATGGAAGAAATTTCAGAAATAGAAAACCCAATTATTGGCCAACATACAACATAATTCGTCAACTATATTTCAGTTTCTTTACTATAAGAAAGTCCCCCCTGCCCCCCCCCCCCCCAAAAAAAAAACACAACTTCAAAAGTATTTCAATTGAGTCCTAATAAAATGGCGGGATGGGTTTTGGGATACATTCTATTATTCCACTCCTCCCCCCCCCCCCCCCCCAAACATACAAAATGGCCAGATTTAGTAGCCGAGAGAGATTAAAACGATTTTCGGAGCTACAAGCCGGTTTGGCATCAACCAGGCCGCAGATCAAACCAAGTAATCGGTTTTCAACACGTTGCGTATTCACTGGTCCCAGGTGCAAGGGCGTTGTAATGTAGTGGGGGGGGGCAGGGGGAAATCAATAGAAACAGGTAAAGTAATCATCTTCAGGTAAGCCAGAACAAGGATGTTCCCTTTCGTCCGAATCCCCTGTACAAAAGATTTGTATCTAGTCGTTCACTGCGCTTATGAAATAAGTATATACTTAGACCAGCGGCACTCAACCTTTTTCGCGACTGTACCCCCGGATGGTGCGAAAGTATGTCTTCGGGTACAGGAGTGAGGGCACTCATAAGCTCGCGAATAAATTATTTCCAAAGTGGGATGTGCTCGCCTTTTTAATGCAATAGGTGGGCACGTGTTTTTGGCGATGAGTCACGCAGCAAACTGGCGACATTCTTCGATTTATTTGTTTTGTTTTTTAAATGAAATTATATGTCGCTGCGTATTCCCTTCATAACCTTTGAGCGTACTAATGGGGGGGGGGGTATGCGTAGAGACGGTTGAGATCCACGGATTTAGACAATACAGCTGTGTATGGATGGGCGTATTCATGGGGGGGGGGGAAGGCCAGGGGGCGTTTGCCCCCCCCCGCCCTACATTTTGAAAAAATGTCATATAAGAGGGGGGCATTTGCTCACCCCCCCCCCGCTTACATTTTAAAAAATGTCATAAAGTTGTTATTTGCCCCCCCCCCCCTGAAAAATTTTTGCCCCCCCCCCTGGAACAATTTCTAGCGACGCCCATGTGTGATGTAAGATGGGGCGTTGTGACGACGCTCAGAACTACCAAGAAGAACAGTAGCGGCTTATGCATCATATCATTTGCGGTCATACTTGGAGCATGCACCGTCTGCGAGTGGATGACTGTTTATAGACCCGGGTGGGGGGGGTGAAGAAGGGTGGAGAGGGTGGATGAACATTTTGTGTCTCCAGCCAAGGCTGGTTCTTATATCTCACAGAAATCTCGGGCAAAGAGCAGATAGATTGAGCATTTTTATTTGCATGAACTAAAATACATACTAACTGGGCCCTTCTTATGGTTTTCTAATCAAAGCAATCACAAAGTCCCCCCCTGCTGTCCAAGGCGCCCGCTCCCCAACCCTCACCCCCCCTTTCAGTAGTAATTCTTGTTATAAAATTTGGTGCCAACAGACCAATATCATCCGCCCAACAGTTAAATTTTGGCCAAGGACCCTTTCAGTACTAGTTTAAAAAAAATAATTAAAAATCTGGTGTAAAGAGTCCCCCCACCCCCTACCACGAAATGCAAATTTTGCTTAGGTCCCTTAAATATTCTTGCACGTCCCTGCCGAGGCTGCCCACTCCCCCCACAGAATAACGGCTCTGCTTATCAAACAGATACACCAAACCTACTTACAATTACACTCAGCACATGTTTAATTACAAGCAGATTGTTACGTGCTCCTTATAATGATAATCCTTGTAGAAGGTGTAATAATTCAGACAACTCAAATTATGAAGTTAACTCCAGTGAAGTAACATCAAACAATCATTTAATTCTTGAACATGAACTGACATAAAGGTAAACTCAAGAGTAGTACAATAGCAAACTGTATACATGCATCCATCTACATCGATGCCCAAAGCTAGACTCTACTAGAACATGCACCTGCATCCTATGATGCACAGAGCTCGACTGACTATAAACAAAGCATGTGCTCCCAACTGTCGTTTAAATATACGTCATTTGTACCAAATGACGTATACACTAAAATCTACAATAAACTACAACACAAGGTGGCGGAATGACGCCATAGCTACTGCGGTGGGCGGAGCCTACAGAATTGCGTCATCAAGCTTAGGCTATACTATTTCTCCACACAGATATTGATTTTTATGTATGTCACACCCACATAGATAGAGACAGAATAACACTCTCACATATACTCGTAAATACATATCTCATATAAAACAATATACAGATACATACGCGTAATACCACAGATGAACGGGCAATAATTCACACAAAAAAAATTACCTAAATATGGAGAAAAACTGTTTTGTTCTCAGCTACAGATGGATTCTTGAATATTGTCCTCATCTGAACTCTAACCTCATCTGAACTCTAACCTCTTTGACGAATAAGCACCCCGCTAAAAAAAAAAAACAAGAATCCCAGAGTTCAGAGTTCATCCATCAAATAAGAGAAAATGTACGGATCTGAAAGAACGCTAATGGCAACACTCATTTTCACCTTAGAGCCCAAAAAATAAAAAAATACGTCCCTGACAGACGGCACTGATTTCAGATCAGTTTAGGGACTTAGGGGGACAGATCGATTTTCTAGATTGGTGGTCGAAAGATCTTAACTCGCAATCACATTTCATTCTAAGTCAAAATGGGAAATTACCTTCGGGAATTGCCGTTTTTTTTTATTTGGCGGGAGAAAAAAAAGAAAGTCCAATATTCTAAAATATGTAGACAAAATGATTTTTATTAATTTTAGAATAAGCATTGTCAACCGTTTATTCAATTATTTTTTCATACGATTACACACAGAAAAAAAGCGCGGGTGAATACATGTATAATGAACATTTTGCCCTAACATTTACAGATAAATATAATTATACAAATAGATAATCTACATATCTAGATCGGCACACACTGGCTTTTGATAATATAAATAAATATCTGTTTGATCTTAGGAATATTTTTTTTGTCTACTTTTTAATAAAACCTTATTTTAACTTATTTTTTTATTTTGGGTTTGAATTAGACTTTTGTTAGATGTTCATCAATTTTTTGCTTTCTCTGATCTTTTATTAAACAAAAACAACCAAACTAGCTGACGTCCAAAGAAATGATGCATTGACATAAAACCGTGTAAGTGCAGGGGCGGACAGTTGAGGCCTCGGGTGCTGAAGGAAATATGTCAAATAACAAAGATAATGTCAAATATTACAAACAAAACAAATATTACACACAGCAACAGACAGACAGACAGACAGATAGATAGATAGATAGATAGATAGATAGATAGATAGATAGATAGATAGATAGATAGATAGATAGATAGATAGATAGATAGATAAATAGATAGATAGATTAGATAGATGGATAGATATAGAAAGAAGGACAGACAATCTGAAATATATACGTACATAGACATAAGGACAGACAAAATTCATATTTTATTTAAAGTTTTATGCCTTAGACTTCGAGTTTTGGCTGGTTTACATTTATTTATATATATATAAAACTTTATCTATGTTTAAGGGAATTTCCCTTTGAATGACAAAGCCTTGTTTGAATATAGTTTGACAAATAAAGACACGTGTTTTCAGACTGGGTTTAAAAAAAAGACGTTCTAGCGCTTTTATGTATGTGAGAAATTGTTTGAACAGATAACTGCGTATGAATTTGTGTAGGTGTATTTATGTGTATCATACTATGTGTGTGCGTGTGTGTGTGTGTGTGTGTGTGTGTTTGTATTGTACAGAGCCGTTGTTACGTATAGCTGAACTGGGTCGTTCTGTGGGGGCCCACTATAATGGCCGAAGGGCCTTTCGTAGAGACTTTTTTTTTGACGTTACCTTAAATGTTTACTAGTAACTTAACAGTTGTGGCAAAAGTATCAGAAGTCTCCCCCCCTCCCCCCCACCCAACCTGTTGTTAAATATCTTAAGGGGGACCCAAGATTTGCTATCGGTGCATAGACTGCGTTTTAGTTTTAGGCCCCCAAAATAATTATTTCATTAGACCACACGAATGTTCCTTCGCCTAAGTCCTCCAAATGTTCCTTTATATAGAGCCCCCAACAATAAATGTTCCCTTGCCTAGGGCCTCCAAATGTTCCTTTATATAGAGCCCCCAACAATAAATGTTCCCTTGCCTAGGGCCTCCAAATGTTCCTTTATATAGAGCCCCCACCAATAAATGTTCCCTTGCGCAGGGCCTCCAAATGTTCCTTTATATAGAGCCCCCACCAATAAATGTTCCCTTGCGCAGGGCCTCCAAATGTTCCTTTGCCTAAAGCCTCCTAATGTTCCTTTACAAAGAGCCCCCCCCCCAAAAAAAATAAATGTTCCCTTGCCCAGGGGCCCCCTAAAATGTAATAGCTGCTCTGGTAATGCAGAGTATCAGTGTGTTATATATACATACTTTAGTAGCATTACTTATGTTTCCAGTGTCGGTCTTTTTACTGTGTACAAATATTCGTGAATGCCCAACTTCCAGTTCTTAGAATTCTTGACGGTGAACCGATAAGTCAAAGTCCAATAAACAGTCTTTCTTTCACGGACCATACGTCCACAATTAGATTGCAACTTCCACCGCCCCCCCCCCCTCTTTAACAAGTCAACACCTGTAGTGGAAGTTGTCGGTACAAGGGTTCAGGCAAAGGTTGAGGGTGGCCAAAGAAAGATGTGGGGGGGGGGAGGGGGAGGGGGAGGAGAAGAAAAAAGAGGGACCATTTGTCCGGTAGGCGATTGCCCGTGGTCGAACGGCATTCTTGGGATGATTGACCGGACGTGAGTTGGCTGACCCCCAGGACCCTAGATGTAAGCAAGATTAAATGGTGTAAAGGGGGGAGGGGAATCGTTGGGGTCAGGCGTGAGTCTACACGTGATTGGTTACGACTGATAGCGATTGATTGCTTGTTTGTGTTTACGTTTAAGTCGAATAGCTATATCTTATTCCCCTACTCTATAAACACATGGAGAGGGGAAGAGAGACGTATTAATTAATCAAACAATCTATTTAGCTCTACTGGTCTGTCTTTGTATAACTCTATCGTGCGTGTCTCGGGGGGTTAAACTGAAAAATAAATTATTCTTTGCATGCCTCTGTTTATGTAAGTGTTTAAGTTATGTCTTTTACCTGATAACAAAAGGTTGACAATTTTACGCTTCAGAGGACTATTATTTGGCCTACTCATTCAATCCATCATCAATGATTATTTCAAGTCTTTCTCCCAATCTTTGACGGCCTTTGTGGGTTGGCAATTAGGGCAAAGCGCCGTAAACGCCTGCACATGAAAAGGGCCCCCACTGTGTGTAGGAGCCATGTAGGGTACGGATAGTAAAGCTCTCGACCTGAGGGTCCAGGGTTCGATCTCCGGTGAGGGCCAAAGGAGATTTTCAGGTCATGGTGAAATTTTCCTCTATGTCTCCCGCGGTGCCTCCATGGCCACTGCACCATCTTCTATGGTGAGGATGAAAGAAGGGCTCTGCGGGAAAAAAAACCCATCCCATAATGGTTTTTAGGATTTAAGAGATAAACATTCCATCCATACAGGTATCAGCAATGTAGTAACAAATCTAATCTTCACTCACTAGGCCCTGTTCAACGGTCCACAATTCTAACGGTCACTTCTGTCTATTCATAGACACACGTCTGCTTTCCTCTCTGTATCATTATTCATTGTCCATCTTTCATATCTACGCATGCGTATTTCTAATACTGAAGAGTATGACTGTAGGTCATCATTCAAACAGCTTCCAATATGATAACTGTAGTACTATTAAATTACAATTTTTCAACCAAGACGTTAACGAGTGACTGTAGACAACCTGGCATTCAGACATATTCCAAAGTAAGCATAGACTTATTATCCGAGACCCTTAATACGTATGGATAGCAGCTACTGGAACCAAATCCTTGAATTATTTTAAGAAATTATCATGTTGATTCATTTAGACTAAGTTAGATACTAAAACTAGCCCTATGCGCATTCCGTCGTTGGCAATGAGTTAATGAAACATTAGATTCACTTATTTTATTTGGCATACCACAATTTATTTTACATTGTCTACAAAGGCCAGTATGCTGTAAAATATTAAAACAAACAAAACGAACGTATTACAGAGTACATGTACTGTATTGTTTATACTCTTTTTCTCCCTCCCCACCCCCTCAGCCAGGCTTTTAGAGTCTTGAATCACCTGAACTTCTCCCTCACACCCCCCCCCCAACTTCCCATTCTTGGAGAGTTGTACCGTGTACCCACTCACCTGTACTACCTGGGGGGGGGGTTGAACTTGTACCTGTTAAGTACTTAACTATGGACTCCCTGCTGATAGACATCAAGCAATATGTGTGTGTGTGTGTAGGGGGGGGAACTGAACATGGGACTTGCTCTGAAGGACTCCACTCTGCGTACCGGTCATTGCTTTTTGCTGTATCCTCCCCCCCCCCATTCCCTTCCTTCCCATGGTTGCATAAAAAAGTCGAATTAAGATTTTGTGGCGAAAGGTATGTAAACTATAATAGAAACTATTAGAAACAAGCATAGAAGATTTTTTTGTATTATTTTTTAATCATTTTTTTTTAAACCGAGGTCAAGAAAATTCATTGACATCTTTTGAAAGTCAAATGTAAGAGTGGGAAGTTAGCTCCCTTATTTCTGCTCGCCCCCCCCCCCCCGCCTACACACACAATACAAGTAACTTATAACCTCGAGGCTTTTAGATGGGGGGGGGGGGAGTGATGATTGGCTCGGCTTGTATTCTTGAAATGAGGCTGTGATTGTTCTTCAAGTGGATGGTAAAGGGGATTGGAGGGGTGGGTGAGCAGTTGGC
Source organism: Bulinus truncatus (assembly GCA_021962125.1). Classification (NCBI taxonomy): domain Eukaryota; kingdom Metazoa; phylum Mollusca; class Gastropoda; family Planorbidae; genus Bulinus; species Bulinus truncatus. The sequence continues at coordinate 145,883 of JAGDYQ010000251.1, read as the reverse complement.
AAGTGGGGGAACTGGGTGAGATGGGGGGGGGGGAGACGAGGGTAACGAATGTTTGAGCTGATGATGTTGATGAGATGTATAGTTTGAATTTTTTTTTATTTAAGAATGATGGCAGTTGGTGCAGAAACTGATTCCAGTGTTGCCAGATTGGTGGATTCCCCAGCCATTTTATGCCATAATTCTTCGGACATCGGCGGAAATTTTCAGCTCCCTTACGTTTTTAATTACGTAAATACGCACAAAAAATGACGCATAAAATGTTAAACTAGAATTAAATTGTAACTTTTCTTATCAATTCAACTAATCTGACGGGAGGTTTCCCTCTTGAGTTTTCATTCACTTTGGGCGGCTTTCATTTAAACCATCTGGCAACACTGGTCAACTGACCATCTGGCAACAATAGCACAAATGACATAATTGAATAATACGTTCCAACCATCGCGGTTTTAATGTTAAAATATGTATATATATCTACAGGTGGGAACGGTTTTGATTCAGAAGTGTCTTCGGGCTGAGGGAAAGACAAACCATCAGTACCACCTACCTATACTATCAGTACCACCTACCTATACAATTAGTAACAATTACCTAAAAAAAAAAATCCCTTAAAAAAAAAGAACTCTTTGAAAAAAAAAACCGTTACGCGAAGGGGGGGGGTAGTTCCCGTTTCTAAGGTAAACTCATTCGACGACTTGGTAACAAGGGCAGCTACTCGTATGCTTCCATCCCCACCGTCTATTCAACATGAGTAATTTGAAAAACAAGCATCAATACACTCCTACTTCTCAACACATTATTTCCCCCCTACCTCCTTCTCCCTTTCCCATATTCTCTACTAATTTTTTTTTGTTTAAAGAACCTGGGTCTCCCCCCCCCCCTCTTGCTCCCACCTCCATAGTATTATGAAACATTCTCCTCCCATCCCTTTTATCTTTAATTCTTTAAAAAAGATATTTGGTAAGGGAGGTAATTTGAACGTTTTGTTGAGTGCTCTCCCCCTTTTAAAAAAAAAAAACATCTTATTTCCCTCTGCCTACCGCGAGTGTCTCCCCATCACGTAATTCCCTGTGACTTCGCCACTGGTAGCATCTGAAAAACAGGGGGGAAAAAGTTATTGTTTCCGAATTGCGGTGATTGCTCGCAGTTTATTAAGACTTGGACGGGTGTGTGTGTGTGTGTGTGTTGGAGGGAGGGGGGTGGGGGTGGCGACTGTTGTTAAGTTTATGAGGGGGTAGGTGGTGGGTGGGGGAGAGAGAGAAACTGTCCGCGTACATCAAGCAGAAAGTGATGTAGACAAGGCCCGTTCCAGTTCACTTCTGTGTCTCTCTCTGTCTGAAACACTGGCCTATAAAACAGAACTCATTGAGTGTAACACTGGCCTATAAAACAGAACTCATTGAGTGTAACACTGGCCTATAAAACAGAACTCATTGAGTGTAACACTGGCCTATAAAACAGAACTCATTGAGTGTAACACTGGCCTATAAAACAGAACTCATTGTCTGTAACACTGGCCTATAAAACAGAACTCATTGAGTGTAACACTGGCCTATAAAACAGAACTTATTGTCTGTACCCCTGGCCTATAAAACAGAATTCATTGTCTGTACCCCTGGCCGCAAGTGTTGTGGGAAACGTGTTGGTCACGCGGTGGTGGGTCATTCGAATTCCGACGAACTTATGGTTCAGTCTGAGTGCTCGAGGCTATATTTTGAGTAAGGATTGTATATCGAAACGATAACTACTTATAAAAGAGTTTATATGATAAATAAAACAAATAATAATAATCTTCTGAACTGACCATTTACTAGGCTCACTAAGCCAACAGGTTTAAAAGCAATAACAACATCAAATTAGCTGAGCGAAATAATATTTGAGAGTAAAAATAAATTAAACTGAATACATTTTTTTAGTAACCTGCGCTGTATTGTGATCCATTGTGTAGCATTATCATTAGTCGGCTATCGCATTAAAAACAACAACAAAGGCATAGTGAATATAAGGCAAAAAAATATTCATACCCCCCCCCAATTTTTTTTTACATCGTCGGTGTTAAGGCGGCCACAGAGGCAGGGCCACCGCAATGTAGCAGCTACCCGGACGGACGCATTCAGGGGGGACCCAACCCCAAACCACTGAAGGTGTCTAAATTTATTTCAATATTGATAGTCATCTAAATCGGGAGTAAAAGTATGTCAGAGGGGGCCCCACCGTGTTGCCATTGTTAGTTAAAGGCCCCCCGGACTACATGACTGCAGCTCTGACATAGAGATTACTGGCATTGAAAAATGCTCAACCACGTTACATTTTAACAAAGCGCCCTTCCAGATATTTTTCAGCCAGACTTTTACAGTCTGTGGCTACTCGCACATTTTTTAAAAAGAATTTGAGTAAAGCTTTATCCGCCATATCCGCCATATCCACCAAATCCACCATATCCGCTGAAGATATTGGCAGCAACGTTCTGTTCCAGACCTAAAGCAATAAACATAGCATAAAAAAAAAATAAAGTGATATATGCTGTATTTGTGGGTTGAGCTCTGTTGTATATGTGTCAGTGATATCGGCACGTTCATCTCTGGGTGAGCAGCTCAACTATGAGATGAAGAGGGGGCGCGTGAGATGTTCAAATGAAGCGCAGAAGTCGTGACAGTTTTTTTTTTTGTTTTGCAAAGAGATGATCTGCTCCGGAGCCTTCCACTCATTCTATCAGCCGCTGATCTATCACACTGCATGGAGCGACGCTCTGAATACAGCACACGTTCATATGCTAGTGAATGTATCCGGAATACAGGGAAGAGGGGGGGGGGGTGGTGGGGAGGTTTGTGGGTATGAGGTAGATTGACTTTGCAAACAGAAGATTTGATGGGGCTGATTACCGGGAAGTTTCGAGAAGTTTAACGATCTTCTTTCAGGAAAACATGATAAAACGCGTGCAGCTGCTTCAAATATATCGTTCAGTGATTCTATTGATTACGTCATATCGCTTTTTGGTTTAGTCTTGTTTGAATTGCTACAACATTTGTTGGTGTTTGTTTGTTTTTTTGGACTTCGACACATTCTTCGTCATTCTCTATTTTGTTTAATAACTCCAATCTCTATACGGACTATTTTTGTGTATGTCCATATAACAAAAACTTCTTTGTCTAAATGAAGAAGTTACTTCATACGGAGTATCAAATTTTTAAAGTCAGAATTGAACAACGTCTTAACCCAAGGTGGGCAAACTTTTTAAAACATCGGGCCACAAAAGGCCGCAAAGAGCCGCAAAGGGCCGGGCCAAAAGCAGAAGGGGTTGAGTTCTTATAAGAGGGAACTGAAATGTATACGTCATCGATAATAATGAGTGAGACTAATGGAGAGAGCGAGAGAGGGCGAGAGAGAGAGAGAGAGAGAAGAGAGAGAGAGAGAGAGAGAGAGAGAGAGAGAGAGAGAGAAAGGTGAGAGAGAGAGAGAGAAAGAGAGAGAGAAAGGGAGAGAGAGATTGAGAGAAAGGGGAGAGAGAGAGGGACAGAGAGAGATAGAAAAAGAGAGAGAGAGAAAGAGAGAGAAAGAGAAAGAGAGAGAGAGAGAGAAAGGAAGAGATATTGAGAGAAAGGGGAGAGAGAGAGGGACAGAGAGAGAGAGAGAGAGAGAGAAAGAGAGAGAAAGAGAAAGAGAGAAAGGGAGAGAGAGATTGAGAGAAAGGAGAGAGAGAGAGGGAGAGACAGAGAGACAGAGAGAGAGAGAGAGAGAGAGAACCAACTACAACATACATACAAGTAGTCAGGGATGTTTGGATGCCAACTCTTATTAATTCTGTTTTAACCCCTTAACACTCAATCGGTAGAATAGTAAAAAAAAAAGAAAAACACACCAACAACACAGAAACACATTTCAAACATCAAAACTGTACTGGGTGTCATCCAAATTTGTTTTCACAGCCTTGCCCGCCCCCCCCCCTCCATTCTCACCATTGTCTTGTTACCTATTACATCAAAAAATCCCATGTGCCCCATCTTTCAACATCCTTTTAAAAAAAATCCACAAAAGCACCTCACACAAATAGTTGTATATTGACTGATTTCACGTAACAGACAAGACCATGTCTCGTCTCATCTCAGATAATTGGCAATCAATGTCTGCTACACTCAAAGTCTATGGGATTGCTTTTACTCTTGTTGCTTTTCTCTTCTCTTCTCTCCTGCGTCTGTCACAGGCTTTGTTTTTTTTTTAATAAACGAAAAGAACATTTTTTTGTTGTTCGTTTATCGACTCATCTTCGTTTCTTATTGTGTTACTTAAGACAGTTACAGTAATGGGCATTCATGTGAGCATTTGTTACTATCGTGCATGAATCTTACCAGATTAATTGAACAATTATCAATATCAGTTGTTTCAAGTTGACTGAATAGCTCACAGCTTTTTTTTTTTTTAAAAAAAAAAAAAGATTTATGTATTCTAGGTAGCAGCACTGCATACAATTTATACAGAATGCGTTTCGTCAGTTTAATAAATTGATTTTTCCGAAATTCACCATATTTGCGTTCTATTCTTTAGTGTATCGATAATTATTTAAAAGTAAAGTTCTCTTAGCCCTAATGGGCCATCGGGGCAGATGAAGTGTAGAATTCATCTGTTTCTATAACCTCCGGCATATGAAGGGGTTGTGTGGTTATCACCAGGCTTGCGGAGCCACCATATTTTTTTTCGGCTCCGGCTCCGGCTCCCACAAATTTGACGGCTCCGGCTCCGGCTCCCTATTAAGATAGTATCACACGAGACAAAAATTTTTGTAATTGCTCCACGCTAAAAAGTTATTTCAATGATCAAATTAGCCGATAGTAAATTGATACATTATTTAAAATATTTTAAAGACTTCAGTATTTATATTTATTATTTATAAATTCGAAGTGACTATTCGGACCCGGGCAGGCCCGTAGCCAGGATTATTGCATTGGGGTGGGGGGGGGGGAAGAATTTTTTCCGGCCGGGGGGGGGTGCCGAAGAACTGATTCTGGGATACAGCGGCGGATCTAGACAACTTTGACGGGGGGGGGGCGAAACTGTTTTCATTGTTGAAAATTGGTCTTTGAACAAAAAATATTTCGATAATTTAATGATGTATTAGCTAAACTTGCGATAACGGGGGGGGGGGGACATGCCCCCCGGCCCCTCCCCATAATTCCGCCCCTGGTGGGGTAGAAGAAATGTTCGGGGTGGCGAAGGTGGAGGTGAGAAGCGCCGAAAGCTTGCGAACGGAGAGGAGGGGTTTTGGGAGGGGACCTCAGTGAGTCCCCTCCCCAAGAAATTTTTTGCAGTTCCATATCTGGAATGGTGCATTTTAGTACCGATTGTTTAGCTATTAATTAGAAATATATAATTTTAACTACGTTTCAATAATGCATGGCATGTTGCATTTTTGTAAAAAATAATTTAAATAGTAAAGAGCTTTAATGATAAAAATTTATTGATGCTGAGCAATTTCTGATTCCTGTTATAAATATATTGACCATTTGTTCTGCTACACAATTTTTACATAATAGATACCTGATTTATATCATTATACTGTTGGTTAAACGTACAACACGGGAAGAACGACAAAGATGCACGAATATAGCTTAGCTATTTGTGTGATATTTCTTATAAAATATAGAAAACAAAGAACAGAGAGACAGAGAGGGAGAGAGAGAGAGAGAGAGACAGAGATAGACAGAATGAGAGAGAGAGACAGAGAGAGAGAGAGACAGAGAGAGACAGAGAGAGAAAGAGAGAGAGTCAGAGAGACAGAGAGAGACAGAAAGAGACAGAAAGAGAGAGAGAAACAGAGTGAGAGAGACAGAGAGAAACAGAGAGAAACAGAGAGAGTCAGAGAGAGACAGAGAGAGACAGAGAGAGACAGAGAGAGAGAGACAGAGAGAAAGAGACAGAGAGAAAGAGAAAGAGAGAGACAGAGAGAGAGATTGAGACAGAGAGACAGAGAGAGACAGAGAGAGAGACAGAGAGATATTGAGACAGAGACAGAGAGAGACAGAGAGAAACAGAGAGAGACAGAAAGACAGAGAGAAACAGATAGAGACACACACACAAAGAGAGAGAGAGAGAGAGAAAGAGAGAGAGAGAGAGAGAGAGAATACACACATTGTAATCAACAACAACAGTCGCAATTATTCAATTTAAAATAAAATTAATTCTGCTAAAAAGTAAATTTGCAAATTAAATAACATCACTCAGAAATCACGAAGTTTGTACTTTATTATTTTATTATACATATGTATAAAAGTGAGGTCAGAAGACAATATTATTTTATTAACTTATTTTAGTTGCTAGTTGTCCTCAAAAGATATCAATATATAAAACTATTTCAAGGTTGCGAACAGGCCCACCGACAGAAATTTCGGGTCCCTGGGCAGGGGTGACACGGGCTCTCGTGCTGATATTAATATTTTCAAAAGTTGATTGGCCAGCTCAGTCCGGGCCCCTAAAACAAAATTGAACAAAATGATTGATGTTTTATAGCCGTTATTATTAAAATTTTGTCACAAAGCTCAAATCATGGCTCAGGTCATGAACGGGGGGGGGGGTCAGCCCCCTAGCCCCCTCTGGCTACGGGCCTAGACCCGGGTACCAATAAACTCCGATTTTTATTCGGACCCCGTCCCAATAAAGTCTGATTGTTATTCGGACCCGTGGCGAATATGCACTTAGCTTAGCTATGCATAAACTTTATTATTGTTTTTTATTGTTTTTTTTTATAATTGTTTGAATTGTATAATTTATCCGTTACTCAGTGTCTAGAGTTTCACTAAGCGGACTCTGTATTATTATTTTTTCGGGTTCCGTCTAATAAAGTTTAAATATAGCTTAACTTAGTGCATATTTGCCACGGGTCCGAATAACAATCGAATTTTATTGGGACCCGGGTCCGAATAGCCACAGCTTTATAAATTTATCTTCTCTATTTCAGATATTCTGTTTATAATAAAATTGTTAAATACAGAAAGCTACCATTTTGTTTTTAGTCTTTTATAAATTCGCGGTCAAATAATAAACAATTATTCTATGAAATAAAAATGTTTTAACTTTATATATAACAAATTAACATGCCATTAAAAAAATTTCGGAGGGTAAACAAGATTTAAAACGAACACAAAACGATTCCCCATTAAAGATTTCTTGTGGTGATGTGCGTGTTACTGTTGTGGCGATCGTAAAATATGACAACATTTCAAATTGTAGGAGGCAAACAATCAAACAAATTTGTAATTTTAAAGCTAAAAAAAAATTCTGCTGTAAAAAAAAAATATTTGGGAGCCGTGGAGCCGCCAGATTTTTTCGGCTCCGGCTCCGGCTCCAGCAAAAAGTAGCGGCTCCCGGCTCCTCGGCTCCGGCTCCGGCTCCGGCTCCCCAAGCCTGGGTTATCACAACGCCCAGCCGCCTTTACTTCCCCTAACCAAAGTCACGTGACCCATTTAAAGCTGCGTGAACTTGGGGGACGACTTTGTACTAAATTTCACCTGGAAAAAATTCCATGGGCCTCACCGAGGATCAAACCCAGGACTCTCAGGTGGACAGTAGATTGACGCT
>JAGDYQ010000251.1:117104-132104 GCA_021962125.1 Bulinus truncatus | reverse complement strand
AGTTACTTTTCCCTCTTCATACTCACTGGGTCTTTACTCACCCCCTTCATAACGGCAACTCTCTTAATTAAAAAAAAAACCAACAAAACTAGCACTCTATACATCTCTGCAATATAAAGACCTCAGGCAGTCATAGAAAAAAGTTTAGCATGATTAACGTTTATTTAGAAGCACGTTAACATTTTTTAATGGGACCTGTATAACCTCTTTTCGTAGCGACAACACAACAACATGACGTCATTGTTTATTATATTTTAGAAAACTTGCAAATAAGAAAAAAAAAATGACAACAACTTTTTGTGTTCCATGTGTTTATCTCAAAGTTGGATTGCTCAATTACGGAATCAATATTCGCATGCATTATTTTTCAATAAGTGTAGGCTACTACATACAATACGAGTTTTCAAATAAATAAATAAACATATATATATATATAAAATACAAAATATATATTTTTTTGGGTACACTATTTTATCACTCTCCCTTTTTTAAAAAAAAAAAAAAATTCCCACCGGTATAATTAGTGTAGTGTCCTTAAATCTTGTTATTTATTTACCACCAATAGGGTGGGTTGGGAGGGGGGATAGATTTGATTTACACATATCCTTGCAGACATGCGTTTTAACCCCCAATCACTGATACTTCGAACAAATCCTTCGATGATGATACAACGGTCTACTCTCACACACAAAAACGTAGTTTATACCCATCATGCTAGAAGCAGACGACTAACCTGAGACATTGTAAGATATTTTAAACTTCTTCCCATCTTCCACAGAAGAGTTACCCACACAGTGACGTATCTTCAAGTTGCCGGAAATGGAGGTGTAGTGTTCACTCTCGTTGCCGTAGAAGTAGTCCCGGTGGGTCACCTTGTTGTACGGGGGGTCCACCTCGAATATATGAATGTGGTCACACCTAAAGGAAGAATTACATCGAATAAAACTGAAAGAGAATCGCTTTAAACCCCTACATGTTGAACTTCGTAGAAAACATCTAACGGAACAAAAAACCTCATTCGTCTGAAATAGATTTCTGCTCCCAAACAGTTCGATAAATTGTTTTAGAACAGGGGCGGACACTCATGGGGGGGGGGGAGGGTCAACCAGAGCCGCTGACCCGTTGTTTGTTTTTTTTATATAGTAAGATGGTTTCCTCGAGGAAAGATTTAGCTAGAAGCAGCTACAGAGGGTGGCTCAGGACAGAAGTCGCCGGAGATTTTACTTAGTGGCTCATACTACGATAGTGGTGACGAATGTAATAAATTAAATAATTCCCCCACACCCCCCCCCCCCTCATCAAAAGTCTTGGCACCGTATATGATACCACAAATTACCCCCCCCTCCCCTCCAGGGCCAGTAAAACCGCCTTTGGAGAAAGAGAGGGGGAGGTAAAGAGAGAGAATGTTTAGGAAGCCAAGAGCGAATGATTACTACTGTGAAACACATGCAAATATGTAAATGTGGTACAGATACAAACTAATGTAAACACTTTATAAGATAGAAGCAGTGAGATTAAAGGATTTGTTCGTATTACCCATAATGGCAATAATCTTTGTTCTGAGACTTGTGCTTGTGCTGTGGTGAGCACTGTGCGAAGCTCAGCTTCTGGAAGTGAAGTTGAATCTTGCATGTACTGCACACCTGTATGTGGATCTGGCACCACAGACCTGACTTGCCGCCGGTGCTGCAATCGGAGATGTAAACAGGGCATTATTATAAACTAAAAATTAACAAACAAAAAATAGGCATCTATATATCACATTACAGTACAGTATATTGCCTAGCAGTTTAGAAAGATAAATGGACACATGGGTTGGTAAATATGGTAAATATATCATAGTAGCTGTACCCTGCAAGACCTTTGCATAGAGTTATTTCCCCTTGATCGGTAGGCTATGTTATTTTTTATTTCGGGCAGATCCGATTTTTTCCATGATTGTATTTTAAACTGGAATACTGCTGTATTAATTCTTTACTTTCGATTTAACGCAGAACCCAAATCGCTATTATATTATTAGATTACAATACAGTATTTGGACTAGCAGTTTAGAACATATGTTGGCCAATATTTCAAACTACGTTATCTTCTTCTAAACTTGATTGCGCTGTGAACAATGCCGTATTTTATCTTTGAGGGCCCCTAGGCAGAGCCGTTGTTTGAACTCCTATACAAAAGGGTTCTGATATTTAATTAGTACAGGCAGATGGGGCCCATGGATATTTACGCGGCTTACTTATCCATAAGAGCGGTTTTGTCTGTGAGTAAATTGTTAAGTACGTTCTCATCTGTATTCTAAATGTTATCCGGAGTTGACTGACAGTTTTATCTGTCACTGAAATTGTATTTCCCCCTATACTCCACTTTTATATCTATTTTATTTTTTCTTCCAATCAATTCAATCGAGCTATTGTTATAATTCAGTTACCGATAATGGGGTGCAAAAAACAAATAACCGTGCGGTGGGAGGCAAATCGAAAATTGTAATCGCCTCACGTAGCAAGGGCCCATAATTCAATTTCTTCTCACATCTTGCTTACATCCCCTTTTCTTGTTTTCTTCATCACTCTTATTTTAACCTAAGGGGGCTTAACTAGCAACAGAAACAAAAAATACCTTGACACTAGAGAGAGAGAGAGAGAGGTGTGTGTGTGGGGGGGGGGAGGTGAAGGCAGTGCCAAGCTAGAAACAAGAGGGAGGCAGGTTGGGTGGGTCACAGGGATGGATCTGTAGCAAGTCAATTATCGTTTAAGCACGCGCGCGTCGGAAGCTGACGCTTTTGCAAATTTATTATTATTTTTTTTTCTTTTTTTTTTTAAAAAAAAAAGGAGGTTGCATTTGACTTAATGGAGGGGCGGTGAGGAAGGGTGTGGGGGGGGGGAGCGGAGCAAGGTCACGGTTGACCACAAGAAAAATAGCGACCAAGAAATTATTTGTTTGCTAATGTCTGAGAGGAACTATGGGGTATTTGTAGAGAAACTGGTCATGCGGAACTGTTTAATGGAGGCTGAACATGACACCCCCACTCCTCTTCCCGAAAAGGGGTTGGGGGGGGGTGGAGGGGGAACGCGTTGATTTGTAACGGTCTCACCTTTGTGAGTAAATTCAAGAAGTTGAGTATGCGAGCGAGGTCAAGAAATTTTTCTTTGAGAGTTTAAAAGGAAAAGGGGGAGGGGAGTCTGACAGCTTTTATTTCATTATGTGTTAACGATTCTCTCTCTCTCTCTCTCTCTCTCTCTCTCTCTCTCTCTCTCTCTTTTGTTGACATTTCTGTGTCAGCTATTGTTTTCAGAATTTAATTGACTCGTTTCTTGCAGCTGAAAACAGAAACTTAAAAACAGAAAATGTAACAGATTTAGCCGATAGCTATTCAATGCTAACAATAAATTAAATAGATGATAGACTTTAATGTTATGGAGATATTTAATATATTCTGATAGTAAAAAGATTTTGACAACATATATACATTACACATTTCATTCATGATAAGCCCATTATAACAAGTTTTCATTAATGGTTGGCCCAGTATCACAACTTTCATTAATGATTAATGATAGGTCTAGTATCAAAAATTTTACAACTGAGAGGCCCAGTATCACAGCTTTCATAAATGATAAGCCTAGGAAGTTTTAGTGGGCCCCGGTTTCAAAGATTATTAGGGGCCACAAGAGGTGAGCTTGACAAAATTTTCGATTTAGGCACAAAGTGTGTGTTTGTTTTGTTAGAGAACTTTTTCGGTTTAGGCACAAAATATGTGTTTGTTTAGGGAACCCCCCCCCCTCCCTCAAATGTTAACTTTTTGAAATCGTGGGAAACAATTGGTTCCCAAATGAGACAGAATGGCCGGACCAGGAAAAGAAAACACAATGTATAAATCAGCAAATATTTGAAATGAAACCGTCACGGTTGGATGACCAAGAAAACCCAAAGGGGCAGTACTTGGCCAGCCAGCAGTAGCCTGCCCGGCACCCATGACCTAGGGCCTCCAAAAAAACACGATAACGGCCCTGCGGCTACATGACTTTCTCCGTATATTTGTTTGTGAGTGCATGCAAGGCCACGACGTACCATGGGTAAAAGTTGTGCGAAACCTCCTGGCCTCAGCCTTTTCAGGGGCGGCAGAATACTAGTTGTTTCCGGGCGGCACTGTGTGTATGTGTATGTTTATGTGTCTGTATATGTTTTTTAGCAAATAGAAAAAAAAGAAAACCTTCAGTATATCTATCTATATATTTTGTTTTTTTTCTCTTTATTTAATAAACAGCTCTTTTCTCCTCCACGCGGCTCCTGAGCCATAAACTACTCACCCAGTTCTAATGGCGCGTGAACAGTTAGAGAATATTTGCCCCGGGAACCGCTGATAAACTCTCAAAATGAAACGCCTGCCGAAACGTAAAAAAAAAAATGATGCGTGCGAATTCGGCGACCGGAAGTTCGCCAGCTAGTCTTCTGGCTAGACACTCCCCCCATGGCGATGACGCCTGCTCGCAGACCTACAAAAGTGGGCGCGAAACTTCACCGTCTGCATTCGGGCTGATTATTTTTCTCTAAATGGATTCCCCCTACCCTTCAACCGTCACATTACCCAAAAGTATGCTACAATTTTCATGTTTGCTCAAGATGAAGCAAGTAAAGAATGTTTAAATGCAGACAAGGTTGTGGAGTCCGAAGAAATTGAAAAAAATTCAACACTTAAACATGACTGGAATAGGAATTGAAAATATTTTGATAAATGCTGAAAGAGTGAAGTTTTGAATATTTGAAGTATTTTGATCAAAAGAGTTTTGGAGTGGAGTTGAAATGCAAAAGAAGAAATGCGTAAAAAGACGAACTTTGAAAACTCAAATATTTGATATTTTACAGTATCTAATATAAATAATAGCGATTTTGGGTTCTGCGTTAAATCGAAAGTAAAGAATTAATACAACAGTATTCCTGTTTAAAATACAATCATGAAAAAATCGGATCTGCGCGAAACCAAAAATAAGCTAGCCTACCGATCAAGCCTAAGGGGATGATATAACTATGTGCAAAGGTTTTGCAGAGTACAGCTAGTAAGAATTAAAATGACAACGAATAAGTACTTTTATGCTTACACATAAAAAAAAATGTAGAGTGATACAAAAATACATTTTAGAATTGGTCGAAGGGTAAAAAATAGCAACAATCATAATGTTCCATCTATTTCATGTTGGTTTATTGCAGTGGCTCTCAAAGTCCAACTAGTGGGTCGAGGTGTGTGTATCAATATATATAGCTACCACATCCATGGGCGTCGCTAGGAATTTTTCCAAGGGGGGGGGCAAAAATTTTCCAGGGGGAGGGGGCAAATAACAACTTTATGACATTTTTTTTAAATGTAAGGGGGGGGGGGGAGCAAATGCCCCCCTCTTAAATGACATTTTTTCAAAATGTAGGGGGGGGCAAATGCACCCTTGCCCCCCCCCCCATGAATACGCCCATGATCACATCTATGGCTACTACACTAATACAAATGAAAACAACGCACATGGCGACTTTTCTGAGGTCTTTGGTTCAGAGCTTTTTCTTGTATAGTTTGTATTCTGCGGTATTCAGTGAAAAATATTTTACCTTAACTAATGATGGAATCAGATCTCCTCAAGAAATAATTGAAGCCAACGATCTACCGGTAGGTCTAAATTCATTTTTTCTACTGCCTCCCATTGAGTATAGTGTCTGTGTTTATGTCTGAGGGGACATAAATTGACACTTGGTGCAAACAGTTTGTACAGGGTCGCGTCACACACACACACACACACAAACACACACACACACACACACAAACCATTGGATAATAAAGTGGTGGAAGTGGGGTGGGGGGGGAGGGTGCTCAGAGAATTGTAAATCGGCCGAAACTAATGCATTTCGTAACAAGAAGGGATTTGAGCTCGCGCCAGCCAGAAGTCATCAACTGAAATTTGTGGCAATTAGTCGGCAAAACACCTACTTAATTGAAAGCAATAAATTGTTGACTAGTGTTATCTATCTATCTATCTATCTGTCTATCTATCTATCTATCTATCTATCTATCTATCTATCTATCTATCTATCTATCTATCTATCTATCTATCTATCTATCTATCTATCTATCTATCTATCTATCTATCTATCTATCTATCTGTCTATCTATCTGTCTATCTATCTATCTATCTATCTATCTATCTATCTATCTATCTATCTATCTATCTATCTATCTATCTATCTATCTATCTATCTATCTATCTATCTATCTGTCTATCTATCTATCTATCTATCTATCTATCTATCTAATCTAATCTAATCTGCCTGTCTATCTGGAGGTTTGTCTCTTGATTTTTTTCTCTAAAACTAATATATATATATATATATATATATATATATATATATATATATATATATATATATAAGCACACCGAAAAGAACCTAATGTGACTTGGTGATCATAAAAGAACATATTTCAACAAAAATCATTCAACCATAGACATACTTCAATTACCATCATAAATAAAATGCCCCCATCTGCCACCCACTGAGAGAGAGAGAGAGAGAGAGAGAGAGAGAGAGAGAGAGAGAGAGAGAGAGAGAGAGAGAGAGAGAGAGAGAGAGCGGTTAGAGTTTCTTGACATTTAAAAGACCTCAAAACTAAACAGCTACAGTCTTACGTCAACTGGTATTACGTCACTCTGGACGATAATTGATTTTATTCGTTAAAAAAATTTCACCTGATGTATATACATAGGTAGGTGACTTGGGTACAAGTAGCCAGCAGCAGCCGCGACGGTGGTGGTGGTGGTGCATTTACTTTTTGGGTTTACATTTCCGGGGGGGGGGGACCCTCATCAACGGCAATTAAGCTTTTGTTTGTGCCTGAGAAAGGAGCAGCGCCGAAAAGGGGGGAAAGGGGACGTAATTTTGTTTTCTCATCTGGTGTTCGTCTGAAGCCCTTTACCTACATCAGTTTGGGGTTACCTGCCCTTGTCCGCCTTTTAAATTTTTTTAATCAACGCTAATTCTTTTAACGATGCATTTTTTGTGTGCTACCCTCATCAGTTATGGCCCTTTGCACTATTCAAAGTATAATAATAATAAAAAAAATGAAATTGTTGTTTGTATTGGGTGTAGTGGTGCGCGCTTTAGCGCTTACATTGAGGGTTACTTTCCCTTGTTTTTTTTTTATTTAAAGAGTATGCCCACTGTTGACGAAGTTATAGAGGCGTAAGTTGTACCTTAACTGACCAATTGTACATATGTCGCCCTCTTATTCAGCGTTGGCCTGTTCTGGAAAATATATTCGACTGTGCAATTTCGGAAGAAGATTTAATGCGCAACTTAACGCTATACAGGCCTGCTACGCGAAAATTATATGTGCGCCCCTGAAATTGTAATATTAAGTGTGCGCATGTTTGTTGTTGCTGTGTGCGCGCGCGTACATGTATAGCTTAGGTGGGGGGGGGGGCGGGGGAAACACTGATCTGTATGTTAATCCAGCATCCGATCGCAACGTAAAAGAAGAAATAAAGAATGAATGCATAATGAGGAATTAATGCATAATGAGGAATTAATGCATAATGAGGAATTAATGCATAATGAGGAATTAATGCATAATAAGGAATTAATGCATAATGAGGAATTAATGCATAATGAGGAATTAATGCATAATGAGGAATTAATGCATAATGAGGAATTAATGCATAATGAGGAATTAATGCATAATGAGGAATTAATGCATAATGAGGAATTAATGCATAATAAGGAATTAATGCATAATGAGGAATTAATGCATAATGAGGAATTAATGCATAATAAGGAATTAATTCATAATAAAGAATGCATGCATAATGAGGAATTAATGCATAATGAGGAATTAATGCATAATGAGGAATTAATGCATAATGAGGAATTAATGCATAATGAGGAATTAATGCATAATGAGGAATTAATGCATAATGAGGAATTAATGCATAATGAGGAATTAATGCATAATGAGGAATTAATTCACGATGATAGTAAATGTAAAATTTTAATGTTAAAAATGGCGTTTGTCAAGACCAGACATGAACGAACAATGGCCCGTGGGCCAAGTATGGTCCTTTAGGCTGTTTTTGATCTTGTCCGCGGGCCAAGTGTGGCCATTTGGGCTGTTTTTTTTATCTTATCCGCGGGCCTAGTGTGGCCATTTAGGCTGTTTTTGATCTTGTCCGCGGGCCAAGTGTGGCCATTTAGGCTGTTTTTTTTATCTTGTCCGCGGGCCAAGTGTGGCCATTTAGGCTGTTTTTTATCTTGTCCGCGGGCCAAGTATGGCCATTTGGGCTGTTTTTGATCTTTTCCGCGGCCTGATCCTCTCCGAAAGTCCACATCAATGATGTTTTACTGTTAATGTTATTTATGTTAGTTCAGATGGACACTCCGCCCATCTGTTCTTCATCTGCGATTTAAAAAGTTTGCCCCGCCCTTTTGCTGGACCGTGGCTGATTTAAATTTGAACTAATGAGTCCATATAATATAAACAGTGTCTTTTGTGTTTTAAATATGTGCCGCATAAATGGTTGTGTCTTAAATATGTGCCGCATAAATGTTTGTGTCTTAAATATGTGCAGCATAAATGGTTGTGTCTTAAATATGTCCGGCATACATGGTTGTGTCTTAAATATGTGGAGCATAAATGGTTGTGTCTTAAATATGTGCAGCATAAATGGTTGTGTCTTAAATTTGTGCAGCATAAATGGTTGTGTCTTTAATATGTGCCGCATAAATGGTTGTGTCTTAAATATGTCCAGCATAAATGGTTGTGTCTTTAATATGTGCCGCATAAATGGTTGTGTCTTAAATATGTCCAGCATAAATGGTTGTGTCTTTAATATGTGCAGCATACAGTGTTCTTTATTAAATATATACAGCATACAGGTTACACCACAAAGAACATAGCTAGTAATTAACAGAGATCGGCTACTTGGTGCTTGTTTTACCGAGTACCTGTATTCGAGTACTTTTAAAAAAAATATTTGTAGCACTTCTACCTGTACTTTGGGCACTTGTCTTCGTACTTGCACCTGGGATATTTGTACTTGATGGCCAGCACTTGGAATATTTCTGGCAATTAAACTATAATTTCACCAGATGATTCGGGCATTTTAATGTTTGCTATTTGTGTTCCATTAATGAGTGCGTGCGTGTGTGTGTGTGTGTGTGTGTGTGTGTGGGTGTGTGTGTGTGGGTGTGTGTGTGGGTGTGTGTGGGTGGGTGGGTGTGTGTGTGTGCGTGTGTGTGTGTTATTTTTCCAGATAAATAACTAATTTCTTTAAATATTTTTTACAGAAAAAAAAAATAAACTCACTGTTCCTTAAAAGTGTTACTAATGACGTCATCGGCGTTTAAAAACAACAACATCTGTGATGATGACTTCCACTCCATTCTCATTGTGACTGACATGTATGAGCTAATCTATGACGACTTCCCCCCCCCACTCCCGGGGCCACCCACGACGATGTCATCTTTAAGACATGACATATGTCATCTAGATAAGTCAGCATGGAATATCTCTAGGGAACCAGATCTTGTTAGTTTATTTATCGGTCTATTAATTAACAGGAAGTGGGCGGAGTCATGTGACTTAATACGTTTAACCTCACATCGCAGGTTACATGCATGTGTGTGTGTTTGTGTGTGTGTGGTATGTATGTGTGTGTGGTATTTATGTGTGTGTTTATGGGAGGTATCTCTTGAAACGTACAGTGCCCGGTATGCCTAGAACAATGGTGGGCGAACCTATGGCGCGCGTGCCACAGTCGTCACGCAGAGCCTCATCAGTCGGCACGCGACTAACATATCACTTCCTTTAATTTTAATTGATGCGTTGGCACTTTGCTATAAATAAATGGGTATTTTGGTTGAATTTCGGACACGCGCCCCTCCCCCCCCCCCCCCATAAAGGTTCGTTACCACTAGTCTAGAAAATACTCTAGATCAGGGGGTCGGCAACTTTTTGAGACGGAAGAGCCAAAAGTTAAAATTTGCATTTTTCTCAGTTTTTAAAGAGCCATCAAAATTTTTGTTTCAATATTATGGTATTTGATTAGGCCGCAATTTGACATCTAAAGAGCCGCACATTGACATCGAAAGAGCCGCAATTTGACATCGAAAGAACCGCAATTCGACATCGAAAGAGCCGCACATTGACATCGAAAGAGCCGCAATTTGACATCGAAAGAGCCGCAAATTGACATCGAAAGAACCGCAAATTGACATCGAAAGAGCCGCAAATTGACATCGAAAGAGCCGCAGGTTGCCGACCCCTGCTCTAGATGATAGATGAGAAATATGGACAAAAATCGCTAACTGTTGTGGTCAATGGGTTAATACTAAATACTAAACATAATGTTGTAACCCTCTTCTTCTAACACACGGCGCTGCACCATTCGTCACCTGGACAGGTGTGTAAATAAGAGATGGGGGTAAGGGGGGGGGGGAAACAACTGTCGCTCCCCTCCCCTCCTCATCTGGCGCTAGCATCAGGAGAGACCAGCTTCGAGAGACCAGTCACGTGACCTGATTTGAAAAAGGGGTAGGGGGCGGGGATCTACTTCGGATTTTGGATATAAGCAGTGACCAGAGAAAAAGTGGACAGTAGTTACTTAGTAGCTAAGAAGTTATTTCTAGAACAACGAATTCGTTACTTTAACGTAACACGCTCGACTCGCTTGGACAGTAGTGATTTTTTTTCCACCCGGATCTATTAGTTTAGCTAAGAAGTTGTAAATTCAATGTTTAGTGAATTGGTAGTAATAAATAAAGTATTAGTGTAGTGATTGAACCCACGTGTCTGAGTCATTCTGTATTAAAGTTACTTCAATCAGAAAACATTCACGCATTGTGGGGAACATAATGTCAAGTTCCCTTATCCCACTATCTCCAGCGGGGCGGGGGTGGGGGGGGCGATGAAATGTAGAATTCATCATGTTTCTTTTAGCACGGCATTCTGGTGGATTGTGCGTATTACACAACGCCCCCCTCCGCGTTAAAGGGTCATTTGGCCCCAAAAGGGCCATAGGGGCAGATGGAGTGTACAATTAATCTGGTTTTATAATCTAAGCATATGAATGGAGGATCGCGTGGTTAGCACAACGCCCGGCTGCCTTTACACCCAACAACTTTAAGTCAGGTGACCCATTTAATACTGGGTGAACTTTGTGGGACGATAACAACCTTTAACCAGGGCCTGGACAAATTCCACCTTGGTTTTCACTGAGGATCGAACCATAGACTCTCAGGTCGACAGCCGAGCACCTACACCGCTTGGCTATTCGGCCGCATTAACTATTTCTCCACTCCACCCCCCCCCCCTCATAAAATAGTCAGGTACCCATTTAAAGCTGGAGCGGAAACTTTGACCGATTTTTCACCGCGACCTGGAAAACTTCCCTTGGTTCTCACCCAGGATCGAACCCCTGAACCTCAGAGCGACAATGGGGCTAAAATTACTAATAACTTTATAAAGACTTGCTAAGATAGGAAACAAAAACGATTGACATTTTGTGAAATGCAAGACATAATTTATTCAGAGAGGTAGAGAGAGGAGAGAGGTAGAGAGAGGTAGAGAGAGGAGAGAGGTAGAGAGGTAGAGAGAGGAGAGAGGTAGAGAGAGGTAGAGAGAGGAGAGAGGTAGAGAGGTAGAGAGAGGAGAGAGGTAGAGAGGTAGAGAACTAGAGAGAGGTAGAGAGGTAGAGAGAGGAGAGAGGTAGTGAGGTAGAGAGGTAGTGAGGTAGGTAGCGAGAGGAGAGTGAAGAGGGCTCTATGTGGCCATTGTACAGATGTGTCCCATACTACTATTTAAATGGGACTGACCTGTAGTTCCCTGGGTAGCCGCCGGACACGATGAGGCCATGGTCACCTTTTTCAGCGTGCAGCACCTCACTGCCTTTCTCTCTTGAACATGTCACAGTGCCTGCAGTAAAAATAAAGTGGACTAACATGTATCAGTACCCGCTGTAATAGAAAGTGGATTAACATATAACAGTACCTGCAGTAATAGAAAGTGGATTAACATGCCACAAATTCTGCAATAATAGAAAGTGGACTAACATGTCACAAATTCTGCAGTAATAGATTAACATGCCACAAATTCTGCAATAATAGAAAGTGGACTAACATGTCACAAATTCTGCAGTAATAGAAAGTGGACTAACATGTCACAAATTCTGAAGTAATAGAAAATGGACTAACATGTCACAAATTCTGCAGTAATAGAAAGTGGACTAACATGTCACAAATTCTGCAGTAATAGAAAGTGGACTAACATGTCACAAATTCTGCAGTAATAGAAAGTGGACTAACATGTCACAAATTCTGCAGTAATAGAAAGTGGACTAACATGTCACAAATTCTGAAGTAATAGAAAGTGGACTAATTTGTCACAAATTCTGCAGTAATAGAGAGTGGACTAACATGCCACAAATTCTGAAGTAATAGAAAGTGGACTAACATGTCACAAATTCTGCAGTAATAGAAATTGGACTAAAGATCAGACTTTGCTACTGAGGGAGAGAACTGAAATACAGACAGACATTTAGATATTACACAGAAGACATACAACCTTTTATTTATTTATTTATTTACTAAATATAGAATGTGGTGAGCTTTGTGGTAAGAGTAGTTCAGATTATGTCCCCTTGGCTCCACACATCTTTTCGCATTACAACACTTGTATTTCGATTCGTTGGAAAAAAGAAAATCCTTATTTTTGATATACATGATAAATTAATTTTATTTTTGCTGATATAGTCCTGATTACCCATAAAGCCTTAGATTTTTTTCATCATAACAATGCAACCATGAACTTGAGTTAATGTGATATTTTAACCTGTACATTGGTAGGCCTAGGGAAAGGAAGTTGGGGGGGGGGGCAGGCCCGTAGCCAGGAATATTGGATTGGGGGAGCCAAAGACATTTTCGGGGGGGGGCGAAGAAATTTTTTTCCGGGGGTGGGGGGGGGTGCCGAAGAAATCATCGGGGCGGATCTAGACAATTTTGACGGGGGGGGGGGGGCAAAACTGTTTTCATTGTTGAAAATTGGTCTTTGAACAAAAAATATTTCGATAATTTAATGATGTATTACCTAAACTTGCGATAACGGGGGGGGGGGGCATGGCCTTTCCCCCTAAATCTGCCCCTGGTGGGGTAGAAGAAATGCTCGGGGGGGGGGCTAAAATGTAGGAGCGAAGCGCCGAAAGCTTGCGAACGGAGAGGAGGGGTTTGGGGAGGGGATCTCGGTGAGTTCCCTCCCCAAGAAATTTTTTTGCAGTTCCATATCTGGAATGGTGCATTTTAGTACCGATTGTTTAGCTATTAATTAGAAATATATAATTTTAACTACGTTTCAATAATGCATGGCATGTTGCAGTTTTGTTAAAAATAATTTAAATAGTAAAGAGTTTTAATGATAAAAATTTATTGAGGCTGAGCAATTTCTGATTTCTGTTATAAAAATATTCTGCTACACAATTGTTACATAATAGATACCTGATTTATATTATTATACTGTTTGTTTAATGTACAACCCGGGAAGAACGACAAAGATGCATGAATAAAGCTTAGCTATTGGTGTGATATTTCTTATAAAATATTGAAAACACAGAACAGATCTATCAACAACAACAGTCGCAATTATTCAATTTAAAATAAAATTAATTCTGCTAAAAAGTAAATTTGCAAATTAAATAACATCACTCAGAAATCATGGAGTTTGTACTTTATTATTTTATTATACATATGTATAAAAATGAAGTCAGAAGCCAATGTTATTTTATTAACTTATTTAAGTTGCTAGTTGTCCTCATAAGATATCAATATATAAAACTATTACAAGGTTGCAAACAGGCCCATCGACAGAAATTTCGGGCCCCTGGGCTGATATTAATATTTTAAAAAGTTGATTGGCCAGCTCAGTCCAGGTCCCTAAAATTCGCCGGGCCCCTGGGCATTGCCCCTCCCTGCCCCCCACTCGCCGGCACTGGTTGCGAACTTATATTACTATACGTTTCAATTTGCAAACTTCATGGTTTAGCCAGCCCCGTAGCCAAGGGGGGCACTGGGGGGGCCGTGCCCCCCCCCCCGCTAGGTGTGGAGTGCCCCCCCCCACTTAAAAAAGAAGAAAAAGAGGAAAAAATAAAGAAAAAGTAAAGGTGCCCCCTTGCTGGGTTTTGGTGCCTCCCTGCTTACTTTGACCTGGCTACAGGCCTGGGTTTAGCACTGAATTTACCTAAAAATGCTTTAGCATTCAGATTGTCTGTTAAATCTTTTTCAAATGCAAGCAGGAAAAGATTGCTTAGACGCTTTTGTAACATTGATCTGCGATATGGGGTGAGCATTCGTGTGAGGGTTGAGAAACTGCTCTCACACACGGCTGTTGGAGCACCAAATGCCAATGCTGCCCAAAATACCCAGAAGTGAACTTCAATAAGATTCAATCTTTTATGCCCAAAAATTAGATAAGCTATATATGTAAGTATATATAAATAGCCTGAATGATTGCCAAAATATAAACTTTTAAGTTTTTATTATTATTGAGGGGTGAGGGGTATTTTTAATAGAATTCTCACGCAGCGACGTAACTAGCGTTTATGGCTCCAGGGGCGTAGTCTGACAGGAACGCCATGTCTGGACCGCCCCACTACCTACCTACGCCACTGCACTCAGGCAAACTATTATCTCCGTGTTCAAGTCACTGACCTTTATCGATTCCAGTTTCAAATGTCCGTGTGGTTACGATCAACAGCATCGCCACAGCAAAAGACCAAGTCAGACCTTTTTTTAAAAACAACAACAGAATTATAAATGAGATAATTACTTTATAGGCAACATAGTGAACAAATAAATACTGTGATATACAAAACTATAAATAAACACAAACGACTGAAAGGGACAAAAATAATCGATTGAGAGAGAGAGAGAAAGAGAGAGAAAGAGAGAAAGAGAGAAAGAGAGAGAACGAGAGAGAGAAGAAGT